>BRZM01004202.1:30821-85470 GCA_033238685.1 Lates japonicus
AGGGCTGGCTGAGATCAAAATAAACCATTTAGTTCCTCAGAGATTTAATGAACTAAGTGATCTAATAATAGTTGCTTGACCACATTTGATGAAACACACCCAGAAATGTTATTTTCCTTTCACAATTGGTGAGGGAGGAGGACAATTAGTTTGATAATAGTTAACGCCAGCTTATAAGATGAAGTATTAGTATTACTGAGAAAAGTTGCAGCATAAAATTAGTTTTGGCCTCCCTAAAGCATGGGAGATTTAGTGTTCAGCTTTTTTTCTCATTGGGGAAATTACAAGAAACAGCTCAATATTATAATGAAATGGAAGTATGATTGAATCATACATGCATACATATCCACACGCTTTTAGCCGAATCCAAGCCAAAACACAGGGCTGTGCCCTCTAAGAACACAGAAATCATCGAACCACTATTAAAGAGGATGATCTAAACATACATCTGATGACTGAGGAGAAAAGAATTTAATAGTTGAGAGGAGAGGAGAATAAGTATAAATACAAAAAAGGAAAACTTAGGTTGGTCAAGCAACATAAGACAAAAACACTAGTACTTCTCTGTGACTATAAACCTCAGTTTCCACAGAACTATTTACATATCAAAAGCATCGTCGTCCAAAATGTCTGAAACTGGTTAACCTCTCCCTTGCTTCGCCTTTTCTGTCATATCCACACAGTCACCCGCTTCAAATTTCCTCCTTTCCTACTCTCTGCTCACCTCTTCAGCTCTGTTAAAGGCTTTGTCTTCACGCAGCCACCATTTACTGCGTTTATCCACGGTTCAGGCAATCTACGTGATTCTCATCTCCTACTCCCTTCGCTGCCTCCCTCCTCCCTCCCTTCCCTCCCCACTCGGCATCAAACACCTCTCCTCACCCCATTTGCACTGGCAAGTGTGTTATAGAACTTCTGCTCATGCTCTATTCTCCTCCCACC
Source organism: Lates japonicus (assembly GCA_033238685.1). Taxonomy (NCBI): domain Eukaryota; kingdom Metazoa; phylum Chordata; class Actinopteri; family Centropomidae; genus Lates; species Lates japonicus. The sequence goes on from BRZM01004202.1 coordinate 31,764, forward strand.
TCTTTTTCTCCCCTGAGAAAACATAGAAGGTTTTTTTTTCTTTTGAACTGTGTGATGTGGAATACCAAGGCGATTACAGCTGAATCTACCCCCTGTTTTCCTTTACTATTGCCTTGCTAGCCACTTTGGCTTGCAACATCCAGTCTGAGAGCCTTACCCCGGGTTTGACTCTCAGGAACAGTAAGCAGTCTGATTGCCACACGCACACCCGATGGGCTCTCAGAGGAGTAAAGCTTGCTTAAAGTGGCTTTGACTGTGGCATTGGGCCTTGGCAGACGCTGCTCAAGGGTGTTGTGAGAATTTCTGTCCTCCTCATTGGTAGCTACTTCCTGCCTTTTTGTGTAGCTTTTCAGCATCTATAGTTTCATAAACCCAGCGACCTTCCAGTTATCAGAGAACACCGCCACAGAAAAGACATAGCATAAAACACAGTGTGAATGTACCCAACAGCAGTGAGTGTGAGTCACATCCTTGGTCAACATACGTCCGCACTAAAATCATGCGCATCTGGTGCTACTGCACATGTAAATATGTGTTAGGTAAACAGAAACACTGAATGATCATTAGAAGAGATAAGGAAACCAAAGTTATCTTACAGCCCCATGGCCTCCAGCTCAACCGACTGTGCCCTACGCGTAGTGGCAGCACTGGCAAACATGGCTGCCACCACTGCCTGGGCTAATGTCCCAAAGCAACAAACAGCTATAAGGTGAATTCCAGTTTGAACTATTAATAAAGTAGGCAGGTCAAGTATTTACTAATCTAGTTGAAATAATGTCTACTGATTGTTGGTTTTAAACCTTTCTCAAGTCCATTAGTCCCTCTCTCCATAGTCAGACTGGGCTATAGGAGTACTGGGCAAACCGGCGGCCAGGACCATAAAAAATCCATAAAGTTCATTATGAGGGATAAGCTGGCGGGCCGAATTTCTGTCCTATTCTGGCCAGCGTAGCTCCCCATTGAGTGAATGCCCATCCAAAGTTCATTCTTGTTTTACTGCTGTTTCTATCACTTTCTTGCTCTGTTGTCTTTGCATTCTCCACATTTACTCCATACACTGACCATTTCAGCTACTCTGGGAAAGTTACCACACCTAACTAAAGAAAAGCACTGTACTCCTCTGTTTTGTTGCTGCACAGTGGCAGACTGCCTTGCGGCATAAATCAATCTTCATTTTAGAACCACCAAGGCAAACAATTACATAGTGAATCAAGGCTTATAGGAACCAGTTCAATGGAGTGGTGTCATTGTTCTGTAGCCATTATACCAGTAAATCAACATTAATATGAGCTAAATAGAAAGTATCTATCATCAAGTAGAAATAGGTTTATATCCTTCATTCTGTTTAATCATCTTTGCAACCTACAGGTTTACTTTGCAACCTTTTGGATGTATCCCTCAATTCAGTTTTCATGTATTTGGTGATTATACAAAAGTTTTAAGAAGCTATAGTGCATTGTGTCCAACATTAATTAAAACAGACAAAATATGGGAGAAATTTTGGGGTTCCAATAGGGCTCTATCAATACAAAACAAACAAGGACTGTACTGTATCTTTAAGCGAGAGATCAAGGAACTGAAAAGCTAAACCCGAGAAAGAAGAAAGTGAACAAACACCATTGGTCTTATACAAAGATGAATCCAAGTTTTATTTATAGCAAACCAGAAGCTAAATCATTCAACTGCGGTTTTATTCACCACCCATTGTTTTAGAAGCAGAATAAATCGACATCAGATTGTAATCTAGTTCTGGGGGATGGAAAGAGGGAGAATCTGCTCGGATAAAGAGGCCGCTTACTCAAACCTGTAGGGCAACAAATTCAAACAATACATTGCCACACTGCCGCGCAGATACCCAATGAATTGAAAGTCAATAGTTGAGTATAGAGGAATTTGATGTAGCGACGAATGTTGGCCATCTATCACTAACCTTTTTTCCGAAAGACTATTGAGGAGGTACTTAATAATCATCCTGTCAAGTTACAAAAACAAAACCTAGAGCAACAACTATTACTAATAATAATGACAGTACTAATAACAAATTCTTCTTAACAGTGTAGAATGGCCTAGAATTTAACACTAAAGTTTGAAGGAAAGTGACATTTACAATACATTTAATATTTTCACAATCAGAAGAACTTGACCCAAACCCCATCCAAAACCCCTCTGGATGAATCTGAAATGCCATGAAAGTATCGTTACCATGAGGTTGGCAGGAGGTGTCAATAAATTGAACGAGATTCAATTTAAGCGCTATTGCATTTACGCCATGTTAATGTAAAAGCACAACCACCTTTCACAAACACACAGTTTTTGGCACACTCTGTATACACGCACATACACAGATGGCTGATCAGCCTTTTGTTGTACTGGTCTGATGGGGGTCGACTCTCTAACGCTCTATCCTGTATACTTAAGCTCTATGGCAATCTGCACAGTGCTGTGTCATTTGTTTGATGTTCGGCTTCTCTCACCTGGGTTTCCTTGAATCTCCTCTTCTCTTTCTTCATACTATCTCTACCCTCTCACTCTCTCTCTCAGGAATATTTGGTTTATCCCAAGATTATTGACTTCTCCTACAAGCCAGCTTTCCTCCTTGACAGCGATAGCCCAGCCCAAATACGCCGCTGGTTTTCATTTCCAAAGCAAGCACTGTACCGGAAGGAGGCCCACAGGATCAGCGCTTAGTACTCAGATGTTCAAATTAGTCAGCCCGACACACATAAGGCACACACATAGCTAATTCTTTACACGGTGCCCAGAGAAGGACACTGGGAGACGATCTGGGTTTCGTTAAAAAGATTCCTGCGATGAGGTCTGGGTGAAGATGAGGTAAAGTTGTTAATTCTTGTACTCATTTAATAAATGTGGTGCTAGTTTACACATATCGCATATGTGTATATATATATATATATATACTATACTCAGTTGATGAGCTGTGTATATTCGCTGAGGCCATTGCGAATGAGATAGCCTGCCAGTTGAGTAGTTGGGCTCTGCAGCTTTTACACCCAGGTTTAATTGGCACAGATAGAGGATGGATAAATAAAAAGAGAGAGATGAAGAGACATGATGTTGCATGGTTAAACAACAATCAGACAAGCACAAAACAGGAATATATTTTGGTCATTGACATGTGGTTCTGCTTAGCTTATATGTACTTCCCACTTGACGACGAGCGATTGCAGCTAAATGGGTACTTTTAAAATATGTTGGCTTATCGAGGTAGTTGTTTAAACTGATTGCTTTCTGTCGCTCCATACACAGATTAGACAAGGTGGTAACCGCTACCATGGTACCATCAACAATGCAATACAGCGTTCAAGATATCTACTAGATTTAAAAATTCAGCCATGTTTACTATTTTAATGTGTTGATCATTTTACGGTATGGAAAGCACCAAAACAGTAAAATAAACAAACCAGACTACACACAGATAGAATCACACTATAGTCAACTAAGGAGTTGGTTTAATAGGTAAGTCAAATTGCAATTCCTGAGTTAACAGGTGATAGAAATGAGATGTTGTTTACTGAGCAGTTATTAAATATTGGATCTGGTTTCTTTTGTCTCAGAAACAGCTGTATCAGTGATAAATGCCTGCTTGCTCTGAGGCGTGGATGTATTGATGACTAGTTTTCATGATACAGCATTTGGAGAAAGCAGTGTGTTCCATTTTTGAGACTAGTTATCTCTTGTTTTTAATTTGCACTAAGCTGTACGCAAACACACACTGCAACAATATCTCAACTGAATAATAATAGAAATTAAACAAATGAAAATTATACAAGCAAAGCAAAATTAATAAACAGCAAACAAGTGTATTTCCCAAATGTCTGAGATGTCCTTCAGATACATGCTGTGGCTTTGTTAGTTTTGCTCACTGTTGAGCTTTTGAGGCTCAGTTATCAAAGCATGCACAGCTGTTTAGTTCCAGCAAATGAGAAGAAGAAGAGTTATAGCACTTCAGGAAACTTTCCCTAATTGTATGACTTCACGAGAGAGGAAACAACAGGGTCAAGAGAACAACAAGTTTTACAGAGAATGAAACAAAATCTGGAAATCAGTGATCAATTAAAGAAATTGTGTATGTGTATTCAGACACATTTGGCAATGTCAGTTTTGGCACATCAGCATCAGCTTTTAGACTAATAAAGCAAAACAAATTAACACAAATACATTGGTGTATGTTGGTTTTGTGTGTGAAGCTCCAAAGCACACAGTAGACACTTCAAGCACTTTTTGCACAAGGAAAAGACATACTGATGTCATGGTTGTATTTAAAACTCATTAAAGTCAGGAGTGTTTTAGAAACAGCGTTAAAAGACCATCAAAATAGACTGTCTTTTAATCATCCATACTACCTCCCTTTGGTTTACTCATAATCACGTGTGTGTCCTCATTTTCGTCACCACCACTAAAGAGACTTTGCGACCTGTTAGTCAACTTGAAGCCATTCCCTCATAGAGTTTGGCAAAGTTGTTTCACGGTGAATAAAACGACATTTTGACAGTGAATTAGGCCTGAATGATTAAACATCTCCTCAAGATTATTACATTATGAAGATGTAATGATTCTGGCATTAAGAAAAGGTTTGCTCTGTACGCTATTTTGCCACACCCAACTGACGGCTTCCTCTTTGAATCTTATAGGGTTATCAACCCTGAAACAATTTATCCTGGTTGGGGTCGCTCGACGTAACCCAACCCGGATAAGGTGAGGCACTGGTTCCAACAATGCGGAGTGTAATTGGTGATAGGACGGTGCGCCAGCCAACCAGAGAGGTATAATGATTATGTGCGCGCCCTGTGCAGCGGAATTGATGAACGCGAATTGATATTTGATTGGTCGTGATGAGGGCTGCCAGAGGAAAGAGAACTGCACCACAGCGGCTATCGGCATAAACATACAGCATCATCGCAACTCAGCCACACACGCAGAGCATACACTGAGCCTCTAGTTGGGCATATGAGGCTGATGCTGACACACTAAATGGACCAAATGATTTTGACAAACACTGTCTCAAGGAAACCAAAGTAAAATGTGTGAGAGAGGAAGAAATGCAACAAAGAAAGAGAAGGCACTGTCACAATGATTGAACAGGCTCTGACTGGCTAGAACCAGAGTGTATTCGCGTGTGTAAAAGAGACCAACAAGGATGTACGGAAGACAACCCTAAAACGCACTGCCAAGGCAATAATAAGAACTAATTTCCACAGTTTTCCTCACCGGCATAAGTACTTATATACACACACCCTCCACAATACAAAGTTTTGATCTTATGGTTAGACAAAGAGGTTAGCCACATACAACAAATTCACTTTTCAACAATGATATATTCAAACCTCAACCCAAACAGGAAGCTGACTAAACTCATTTACTAAACAATAAAGAAGAGGAACAGAATCACCTGTCGCATTGCCCTAACCCACACCATATTACACATACTGGCTACTTGTGTAGTGTCTTGCACTGCCAAAACGCGGTCAGCTGGAGCACGGTCCCAGGTCATGTCGTTCACCAAACCAAGACCATTTATATCCTGATGACCAAAATCTGCAGCCAACAACTGAGTGGAAACCACCATCCAGATTCTGATCAGTCACGGCGCAAGAGTTCATTCATCGCTTCCACCGCAAGTGAAGGAACCCGCCTACTGGTATCACGATGCGCCAAGCGCCTCTGGAACCGCACTACGAAAGTAATACAGACTGCCCTGCTCGTGAATTTGAAAGCGAGGCAACCTTGAGAGTAGATGCTATACAGCAGATTAACCCAGCTGCTGACCTTATCAGCCGCGAAGAAAAGGGATGGAGAAAACGGAAGTGAAACGACACATGCAGCCAGTTATCCTCAGTGGTCCTTCTCGCTTCAAAAGTGTGTGTGTTGGCCTGTGAGAAATGGACGAGGCTGTCTGATAGGCCAATGATGAGGCCAATGTGATAGATATAATGGACAATCAAACGGGCCTACTTTCCTCCTTCTAGCCTCTCTCTCTCCTCTTCTCTCCTCCTCCCTCTGTCTGCTGCATGTGATTTAGTGTAATAGTCACCACCCTACGGATACAGGCTTACTGAGAACAGGAATGGACAGGGAGAGAGAATGAGAGACATTTCATTAGTCTATATTTTCTGGTGGTCTGACACTTCAGTGAAGCTTTGAGACACCTTCATCTCCAATGTTTTGAATGTTTTGTCTGGGAAAATTCACACAAATTATTCAGGTTTACATAAATCCAGCTAAATTGCTGTACATGTATTATTAACACCTCATTTCTCACATGAGGTGTACACCAGCTCTTTTTTTCTTTGCTTCTTGCTTTTTATTAGCTGTGATAGTCTTAAAGGATAGGTTCGGATATTTTGAAGTTCATCTTAACACAGTAGTTACATGCTGCATGTCCACTAGAAGAGTTGCTGGTCACTGTAATCTTTCTTCCCCTCCACATGTGGCATGTTAGTATTGCGTTGAAAAGCACTTTTAAAATATCTGCCTTTAACCCCTTGATGCCTGAATTATTTACAATTGTATAAAAAAATTAATTATTTGTGTTTTTGCTTTCAAGCTGATGCTAAATTAAGTAGAGATTGTTAATTTGTCTATAGCACATAAAATAGATATACATTCAGGTATGATGCAAATTAGCGACAATAGGCATTAATGGTAACCAACGGTAAATTTTTTATTGAAGCCACAAAATTGTTTACAATTATTTAGACTATTATTTACATTATGATTTACACTATTACTACGTAACTATAACTACTGGATGTAGGTCACACTCCAAACGGTCCTACGGTAAACCAGTGCTTGCAAAAGGTTCCTAGGCACATATTTAGAATGCACAAACCGGCATTGGGGGAATGCATACGCTATCTCGGCTGCAGTCTGAATGCAAATGGTATGATGCGAATTCGCGACAATCAGCGTTAAGGGGTTAAAGTATAGACACTGTCACAAAATTCTGAAACAACAGTACCAGGGAAACCATCAGTACTGTTCATATCAACACTCAAAGGTAAACTGATTTTTACCATGTGAAAAAATACAATAACATTTAAATTTTTATTGTGATTTAACTAACTAGTGCAGTCACAGAAGGGAAAGGAGCCATGTTTCTAAAATTGAAGTTTTATTGAGTTTCAACCCTGTGAACCCACTCCAGCAGATAGGGTAGAAAATCCATTTTCTGGTGGTGGCAGAAAGAAAACTGTCCACTTTAGATGTTCAGGGTTGTTTCTGAAAGTGCTCAGGCCATCAAACTGTACATGTATACACATTTCACTGTTTTGTTTCTCACAAACCCAGATGATTTGGCCTATTTTTGTTCCATTTGATCTGGAACATTTCTGTCTGCCTGAGTTGTCTTTTCTCCCTCTTTCTCTCCCCAGTCAAAGTGTTAGCAGTAATTGCCAGGCCGTTAGCTGTGAATGGGACTTATTGGTCATAATACAAGTGAGTGTCTGCCTTGTTCAGAGTAACTGGTACAAGCCACACGATCTATAAGCCTTTTCTGTCTCTCTTTGTCTCTCTGGCCTTCTCTAATTAGCTCGCCAAATCAATGGGGATTTATCCCACCACAATGCCAGGATGTGTCGAAGATGTTCTGCTGCGATCAGATTGTCTGGCTCACTCAGGCTCTAGTCGTATATCCTGCCTCCATCTGTTGTAAAGCCAGTTTTTAGGGTTAGTTTTCAATACAATTCCTGGTCCAGACTGAAATTTAAGATGCACCTGGGTCTGCGTGTGTCGTTTTACCCTCAAGAATGTCTCCCCTCCTCCTAACCTTGATAATCCAGCTCTTATAAAGTCCTGCAACACATAAGCACCTCTCCAATCACTTATCACTGTTTTGCAGAGACCTTGAAGGAGCAGTGGTTTTGGCAATTTGCTACAAATCACATATACCTTACCTCAAAGCTGACCATTTTGTAAACCATGCTGCTATGTTTTAGATTTTTGGAGGTATTTTTCCTACAGTTTCAAACAGTTATTGGCTTCTATTCATTCTAACTCCTTACAAAATATCTTGACTTGTGTGATCCATCACAGTAAGCATCAAGTCTGCATTCATTTTTGTTTTAAAGTTTTATTGTTGTGTGTATTATTACGAGGTAATACTGTGCAAATCTTTGAAGTCGTCTGCACTTACTGCAAGCCACGTTTTAATTCATGATAACGTAACACTGACAAACATTGATGCAGACTTGACGTTCACTGCAATTGATTAGACAACTCAATCAAGTTCCAAGAGAGAGTGATTTTCATACTGCACAGAAATTAATGGAAACAAATGGATGTCTGGAGTTGATGCATCCAATACTACATCACAACAGATGGCAGAACATTTGCATAAATTTCATATATGTTCATTATGATCGACATAATCGTCGCTTTGCTAATAAATTCTCAATAATTTATACTACTTACTATAGCCAGGAAGAAGTGATAGCTAGACATGGGAGTATCACATTTATCTGTTGACAAGGAACTGTGAGTGTTTGGAGCATAACAAATAACAGATCATAGTTATGACTTCTATTTTAATAACTCTATTTTGCACTTTTTTCTTAACGTCAGTGCCTGCAGCAGCCTCTATATTAATCTCTGTGCTGTAACTGTGAAAAACAAATGGACAACTTTAATGCAGTTAAATTTGGCTACAACCACCTGAGTCTTTTGAATTTTGGCAGAGTGAGTCTGATGGTGTATATAGTCTGAAATGAAGAACTGTTTCAGCTGCTGCAGTGAAACATGGCAGCAACATTCTGAACACGGCATTGAGTTGGATGAGCTACTGAGAAGACAGGGAGTCATAGCTGGATGGTGGGACTCGTGGCAATGGACTATGAAAGGAAAGGTGCCCAAATGCTGTGGTTGTGTCCAAAGACTGTTCTCTGCTGACTGCGTACAGTCCTTAAGTGCCAGCCATACTGTCTGCAGAGGGAGTTCACTGCTGTTGTTATTGTAGCAGTCTACCTGTGAGAGCTGTACAGCAGCATCAGCAATCAACAAACAGCACAGCCCAATGGATTTTTCAATCACAGCTGGCAGCTTCAATCATGCTAATTTAAAGCCTGTTTTGCTGAAATTATACCAACATATCAAGATTGCTACAAGTGGAGAGAATACACTGAGCTGCTAATGTAAGAGCACACACTCTTATTCTGCTCTATGTTGCACTGAGGTCCATGAGGAAAGACATTCTGTCAAGTATGTCAATCATATAGATGGAAATGATTGTGAACCTGAATCTGAATGTGCTTTTTATACTCGCTTATAGCTCCAAAGCTTCATTTGCTGGCAGCATATTGAGCAATTCATTGATGAAGCCACAATTGTTTGGAGCATACTGAACATATGGATGGACAGCAGAGAAGTGCAATATGCTATAGCAGTGGTTCACCCATTGAGTTGTTCTTCCATTCCAATGGTAACTCTGGGTCTCCAGTGGAATCTACTGTAACTGCTGTGAGTCACTACACCCTGAAGGCTTTGTCTTGCAGCCACCGCTGAACAAGATTCTCAAGTGCTTTGTCCAGTCTTAGGGATGATGTGTTGGAAGCTGGTGTGGAGTGGTGGATTCTATCAGACAAGGATATCTGTGCCCTTGTTTACTCTACTCAGATCCCACTCACCACATTCAGCCAGGAGACAAATGCTGTCTGGAAACTTGGCAAACATGCCGGAAATGAGATTTGTTATCGCCTCTCGATTGTGGCCCCACTGGCATACAAATTCAAGAGGCAGAAAAATGTGTGTGTGTGTGTGTGTGTGTGTGTTTCTTCTGCTCACTCCTGTTTGTTTGCACATCGCCCAATGACAGAATTTTACATTTTTCCAAGTGTTTTTATGATGTAAATCCATGAGTGCACCCATGTGTGTCCTTTGTCAAAGCAGCTGCATTGTATCAAACACCTGACCAGTGTGTCTGTGACACTGTGCCTGGATGGATCTATTTTCATTCAGTAGTTAATATCATATTTTATGCCGAGAGGCAAAGCTGCAACCCATCTGTCTCAGTCACAGCACTGAGCCCAAAAGCCACATACGAGGGAATAATTGAATACTTATCAATATCAATCACGTTGTATGAATATGTGTGTGTGTTTTGTTTAAAATAAAGTGCTATCATTTGTTCCAACAATGCTGCTTTGAGGAGTAAAAATGTGTGTAATTTGTATCTTCTAGAAAGTAAAATCATGTGTATAAGACCCTTGTGAGTGTTTGTATTTCATGAATATTCACTCGATCAGCCACAACATTAAAACCACTGATAGGTGAAGTGAATAATATTGATCATTTCATTACAATACAGTGTTCTGTTGGGAAACCTTGGGTCCTGGGATTCATCCAGATGTTGTTTTGACACCTACCACTCACCTAAATGAGATTGGGATCTGGGGAGTCTGGAGGCCAGGTTTAACGCCTTGCGCTCTTTGTTATGTTCCTCAAACTATTTCTGAGCAGTTTTTGTGGTGTGGTGGGAGTATTTTCCTGCTGGGGGAGGCCCCCGCTATTCGGGAGTGCTGTTGCCATGGGGGTTGTGTTTAGTCTGCAACAATGTTTAGGTGGGTGGTATATGTCAGTGAAATATCTGGATGAATCCCAGCAGAACATTGTATTGTAACAAGATGATCAGTGTCATTCACTTCATCTGTCAGTGGTTTTAATGTTGTGGCTGATTGGTGTACAGTGAGTAACTATGTTTTTTTTGGGGGGGGGGAGAAGCCAGTGCCCCAAGTGAAGGAATTCATGTATCTTGGATTTCTGTTGATTACTGAAGGGGGAAGTCTTTGTTGACGCTTACTACAAAAAGCAATGTCACTGGCAGCAAAATAAGCAAGTGCTGTCCTTAATGTCTGTAATAGACCCATCAACAACCTAACTCACAGTCAGTGTAGTTATGTGAATAAATTGGAGGAAAGCAGAGTTAAAGCCTCAAGAAGGCTTTAGGTCATAGGGCTACACACTCATATTAACTCAAATTGAAGTGTATCTGTTCTGTCAGGCTGAAACATGTCTGTGTTTGTTGTATACAGGATGTAAAATGCAGCCTAAGATTGACAGGTGTAATAGTACGGTGCCCTCTGCTAAGGTAAACAGGAAGCTGAGTCTAAAGGCAAAGCTCTCACTCAATGTTCCAGTCAACAGCTAATAATAATAGTAATCCAACTATACATGATTTGCATGTCAAAAGACATATAGTTGCGAGGGTTAAAACTGTGTGAAGGGTTTTTCAGCACACTGTAGGGATTACATACAGTACATCACCTGGCCTGGGGATGCCTTGTGATTATCCAGGAAAAGCTGAAGAATGTGGATGAGGGGAAGGACATTTGAGTTAGTTTATCCTGCAGCTACTGTGACCCAGATCTGGCTTAGCATCAGAAAATGGATGGGTCGATGAATGTGCTGCTGTGCTTGACAAAATCTTTTTAATTGAAGCTGGAGACAAAAGATCACTGTTAAGTTCATGTGTACAGTTCATAATAAGGAGTCTAAAGGAGTCTGGTAGTCTTAGTTGATTGACTTGAAAGTTGTCTCTACATATGTTTGATGGGAAGAAAGTGTCATGTGCAGTAGTGTTTTTAACTCATCGACTTTCCTGCCAGTCTGTTTATTTCTTGTATCTGAGTTCTCTCAATGGTTGAAGATGAACTCACTCATTAACTCCCTTTATGTCTTGTCTTATTGTGTAATCACTACATGTTTCAGTCTGCTATAACATGTAACATGTGTTGGTATTTTCAGGATGACATATGCTTCTCAGAAATGCCAACATTTGGCATGTTAATGGTAACAAACTATAACAAACTATGTTCTTTGATCATTTTCTATAAAAACAAACGAAGGGGATGAAGGTCACTGTGTGCTGGATTTGTTTTTCAGTCTTATAGCAATGGAAGCAAGAGCAACAAGCAATAGTCAGCTTATCCATCACTTTCACTTCAGCATATAGATCATCCTTATACCTTCCATCCATCCATCCATCTGCCCATCCATTCTCTAGTCTGCTTATCCTGTGCTGGACCATGAGGGGGCACAGAGCCTGTCCCAGCACTCAGTAAGCAAGAGGCTGGGTACACTCTGGACAGGCCAACCATTTATTACTGGGTTAACATCTCCAGATGGACAAAGGTGGCTATAGATCCATAGATCCATTTCAGTATAGGCAGAACAATCCATAACCCAGATCCAAACAAAACTACTGGTATATGTTGCATGTAAATGTACTAATTTTAGCTTCTACTCTCTCCATCTCAACGCAGTCTGCCCTTAGGGGAGAAACTCCATTTCAGAAAAGATACTGTATGTTACTCCTTTAGCACGGTACAGTCCAACTAACTTTTATGCCCATGTACATTTCCCTCCAAAAACTGAGATCCAAAGAAAGTGTAATTTTGTATGTGTAACGGATGTGTCGCCCCTACTCTCGCTCTACTGACACCAAAAAGAAGACTGATTTTACAGAGTCACATTATGCTTGACCAGATTTTACATTAAAATAAGATTTTGCCTTTTACTTTCACTGCTGAACCATAAAATCTACTGTCACAGTCACCCTTTTCATCTGTTCCCTCTCATATTTGCATTTACTTTTGAGGCACCCAGCAGACATCTTTTTAAGAGGGGGCATTACATTACACTCTTCATGGGACAGTGGGAGATACGGTAACTCAGTAGCCATCAGTCTCAACAAGGCCAGTGGGGATATCTGGCTTGATGGTTTCTAAGCAATTTGCTTGAAAAGTCAGTTTTCAGTGACAGCCACTGTAGCAATGTCATGCTGATTTTATAACTTACTGGTGCTCATCTGAGGACATTGTTAAACACTGACATTAGCTGTAACACTTCTTGTGAAGCATACAGTGCAAAACTGTGAATCTCTGTCTGTAGATTTAGCCAGAAAGAGTTATCAGCCCTGTCCAGAAGTGGCTGTTCCTCTTGTATATCTGATTAAAACATTAATCAGACCCAAACCTGGAGCCTTCTGTGGCATTGATTAAACCATCTAGTTAGGTTACAGATGGACTGGAGGAACATGGGGCGCTGATGTTGCATTACATCTACAGGGGAAACAGTGGCAGTACTGCTGGATGAGAAATGTGTTGTTTAGTAGGTTCACATCAGCAAATTCTGCTATTCTTTATTTTCTCAGCTATGTTATTCTGCTCTACACTATCAATAAGGTGTCATTTTTCAGCACACCTGTTCAGTGAAAATAAACAAATTTGCATTACTTAACAACGCACCATTTGGCATGAAAAACATAGTAATTAATATAATTTAACTAAAACTTGTAATTCCCAAACCAGGACACTAATCTGTTGCTATTGCAGCCTCCACTCTTCTCATTTTCAGCTTCCCACTAGATGTTGGAACCTGGCTGCAGGGATTTGTTCCCATCAAGCTACAAGAGCATTAGTGAAGCCCAGAACCGATGTTGGGTGATAAGATCTGCTATGCAGTTAGTGTTCCAATTCATTCTAAAGCTGCTGGACGGATTTGAGGCCAGCTCTCTGTGCAGGCCAGTCAAGATCTTCCAAACCAAAAAACGTTTTTTATGTGGACCTGGTGTTGTGCATGGAGGAGATGGACATGAGATGGAATGAAGGAATTCACCAAGTGTTGGAAGCACATGCTGAACATTCAGATTCCCATTAATTTGGGCCTAGACCAAAGCAACACAAAGAATGAGTCCCACATACATTTTGTCATGAAAGAGTATGTTATTAAGATGGTTATATAGAAAATGTAAACACACACGCAGTTCAAGCATGCTGTCAAATGGTACATCCAATCTTGGCTTTTGTGTATGTATTTACAGCAATTTTTTTGCACAGTATATGGAACACATGCTGATGTTTAAATTCCCCCACTCTCTACTACACAAAACCTACACATTGACACGTACACAGCCATGCAGATGTGTTGACTTTACCATAGATTTGCCCTCGCAAAGATGATGTGGAGTTTAATTGCAACCATAGTAGCAGTGAGCCACTCGTCATGTTGTGAAACCCGTTATTTGCACAGGAGTGCATCCAAAATCAGCAAACAGCACATTACACAGATATTTCCAATCCGTCTAACAGGACCGGCAATTTGAGCTTGCAGGTGCTACTTTGGTTGAGCTGTGTTCTGTGAAGCATAATTCGCCATGTGATTGGCTCCATTGTTGCAGCACACTCATTTTTCTCCTGGCTGTTTATTCGTCTGTCTGTCCAGCTGAGATGGCTGGACGGGCGAATGAATGGATGTTTGGATGTCTTGCCTCCCCTCGAGGCTAGATAAACACAGGCACATTTAGTATGGAGTGAAGGCATGGACAAATACTCATAGGAAATGTTAACTTTGTGTCTTCCTGTGATATAGTTAGAATTCTTAGCATCTGGCTAAAATCCTCAAATCCCTGATATTATTGCTCTTTCTGTCTCTCTCAGACTCATACACTCACATAGCTCTGTCTCCACTCTCCCTCCTTTTGTCATCCAGTTGGTGGTGCCGAGTGTGGCACTGTTTGTTTACAGCACAGCAGAGTTAATTAGCTGTTTTATGGCTGATTTACAGCCCGACAGGCAGACAGAGAAGATGGCCGCTGCCTTGTCCTTGTTGCCCACTCAAGGACTTGTCTCAAAGGGGGCATTAAACACACAACACATGCATGAGCACACACACAAGTGGCCTCTTTTACCTAAATTAACATGTTCATTTGCATTTGTATGCATGTGTGTACATGTACCAGGATGAACACAAATAAGTCCATATATAAACTCAGCACACACACGTACACACTTGCATAGTCACCAGACTCAAACTAACACAGTGCTGAACATTACCCCGCTTTTTTATATCCAAACATTATTCCTCTGTCTAGACTGGACTTATCAGGATGCACACAAATGTTGGTCCTGCTCACCTTGACCAGTCGTCTTAACTTCACTACTACAGGAGCAATGGCTTTAGGGTAGAAAGCGATGAGAGAGTACACCATATAGACACAGAAAGTCACACATGATGCACCCAAACGATGTATAAACACAGGAATGTTTTATACAACAACCCATGCACCAAAGTCATTAGAAGTTAATGATAAAAAAGAAGCCATCTGAAACCTTCTAAATTCAAATATATCACCCAGTACTTGAGGCCTACCAAAACCAACTACAGCACTATTGTTGACTGTACTAAATAATATGTTTCATTTGTCTTTGTTTCAATATTGATTTGATTGCTACTTTTCAAAAGAATGTCAGGTATTGGCAAAACAGAGCCGTCCTTGAAACACACGGTAATGCATCAACTTGCAATAAATGTTTGAAGTGACCTAAATTTACACTTAAATCTTTGAGAGGTGAGAGCAGAAGTGGCACGATTACACGTTGTTATACTGTTATGCCGATAAAACCCCATAGGTGGGTCGGGTTGATGGTGCGTGTGCGTATATCTCCTTGATCCCAGACATTGTGGTTTATAACCTCTGTGCTACCAACAATCAACCTGACAATGTTTCCTTGTCCACAGCTTTTCTCTAACCTAAACCAAGACATTTTGTTTCCAAATGTGAGCATGGAGTTTCAAAAAGTTGAATGGTTTTTTAAAGGCTTTTTTTGTCAGTTGTTAAAAGTGAGGTTTTGATGGACCATACAAAATCAGCATGGCAGTCTTAGCTCATTTCAATCAGGCTGCTACTAATTTAACTGAAAGACCAACTGTAAAAGCACTACACTGTGACCAAAATTTAAATGCCCTGTGTTTTCACAGCTTTTTTTTTTGTTCATAAGCTTTACCACCATGCCCCATAATTGAGGCACAATTAAAACTAAATAGAAAACAGGTGTTGAAAATAATCAATTATATTTAAAAAAATAAGTGAGGAAAACTGCTGAAGATTTGAGAAAGTAAAAGTTATCTAAATAGTTTCACAAATATCAATAAAAATACATATATATGTTGTCTATTTATATGTTTATAACTTTGTAGATAGACAATTAATTGTTATCTCTGTGAATATGCACTAATATAGCTAAACATGATGCATCAGCGTTGGGTTCAAAAATGTTTAAAGGGGACATATACCTCATCTAACGTCACCATCACAGGACACCTCCTGTCTCCCATACCTTCTCACCTAGGCTCTTACAAACGTTTCGACATCAGCAGGAGGCTAACATGACGCCAGCAAGCACACACGTCAAGCCCCGAGCTGCGCAGCATAGCGGTGATAGCTAACAAGAAGACATCACATTAGCCAGCATGCAGTGCTACAGAGCGTAGAAGGTCAGCCACCGGAGTACACCCTGACTGTGCTGGGATGTAGCTACAGGTAGTATTCATTCATGCTTAAAGAGCCTGACACTGGCGTTTAGCAGTCACATGCCAAGTGCTCAACACCTGACAACTAGTTAATGTCAATGTGCAGCCTCTTTTTCTCAGCAACAGAGTGAATACACAGAGGCTGGAGGTAATTGTTTAGGAGAGGTAACAGAGGTGAGGCTACTGACATTTAGGAGTGTCAGTTTTTCTTTGGGTAATACTCGCCATGTTTCTTTTATCTTTGCTTTTTCTCTCTCTTTTGCTCCTGTCTTGCTTTTTCCTTGTTGTTTCTTCTGCCTACATCTCTTGCTGCTCCGTTTCTTTTTCTTTGCTAATTTACCGCTTTTTCTCTCTTTCTTTAGTTGTGCTATGTTTATAAGCTTAATATGTCTTCCATGCTTTTTGTCTTTCTTTTCTTTGAACTTTGAGATTTCCTGAAATTGTCTTAAAACCCTCTTACATCCCCTTGTGCTTCCTCTAGTAGTTGTTGCCTGTTTATTTATATTTACGCTATCTCTGTGGCATCTTTTTTCCTTTCTCCTTTACGTGTTTCTGCTTTGAGTGGCTGGATTTTCCCCACACTGAACTATCAAAGTTCATTTCATGTTATTCATCTTAGTGAAAATCATTCAGGCTGTGAACAACTAAAGTTTTTCTCCCCAGTGGTCACAGTCTGAGTCCAGATTCTCTCTGCCTGGATTGGTTTCACTAATCAGAAATGTATGTGTGCCTGTGTGTGTGTATGGTGAGGGTTACACCGGCAGATTTTCTGGTCAAACAACAAAACATACTGGATGATTAGAGTTTGCTTATCATCGCCAGAAAATGAGTTTGTTGTGCGTGAACAGTACACCCCAAGCTAAATGAAACAAACCCCATTAACATGTCTGTAGTGAAGTGGAAAAGCTTGGAAAAGAAAAGCTTGATGAAGACTGAGGTAGATGAGAGGCAGCAAGCACGTTGGTTTTTTTTGTCCATCTAATTCAGGTATAGATACACCTACCGCTCGTCTCTGCTGACGCCGGGTTTGTGCCTTGCTTTACTTGTGGAGTGTTGGTAGAGTGTGTCTTCGTAGGTACATGTTCCCAATGCTTTTTCTTCACTTTTAATGCACTGTATACATCTTTTGTTTGTGTTTTCAGTCAGGTGTTTTGGACCTCATGCTGATAAAGGCCCGGCGCTCGCCTTTGTCTTACTTGAGGCCTCACACGAAGTTTGCCCGCCTCCTCCCTCCCCTCCTTGACCCCTCCGTCCCCCTACCACCCCTGCCCTCCTCGGCTTCTCCTGTACCATATCAACCCACCCGCTTGATCTCTGCCCCCACTTTTCCCCATGCCTCCTCCACCCATCCTTTCTTCTCCTTTCCTGCCCCTGACCTCTGCCTTCTACTCTTCCCACTTAACCCTCTCCCTTTTCTAATTTCTTTTCTTCTTCTCCAACTTATGGCTATCACCCTGAACCCATTTCCTCCAGCCATCATTGTAACCTCTTCCTTCCTCCTTGAACATGCATACATAAAAGCGATGCATCTACTAAGTTGTGGGATCAATCAAACTAGAGGGGCGAAGGAGAAATTGACAAACACTGATCGCAATCACGTTACAATGCCTCGAGCAAGGCATTTAACCTCCCTGTTGGTCTAAGCATATTTTCAGTGACCAACAGTAAGGACTGTAAGTCTCTATACATGAATAACATTGTTTTACTGTCTAAATAAAGAGTACTCCAGTCAACCCACTCTCAAACAACATGTTGACCCAAAAACTTTTTCCCTCTGTCTCCTCTGTAGCAGCTGGATGAGAGAGCTGACAGCAGATGTACAGTCGTCCTTCGCTTCCAGTTGCCGTAGCGCTGAGGCGGGATGCAGACCAAGAGGAGCCACAGGTCAGCACATAAACACACAAACACGGATCCACAAAGAAATAAACAAAACTGAAGAAGACGACATAAACACAAAAGGGAATCGCAGGAAAAGCACACACAACATATTCATTGAGTGCAGTGTTCATTTGCATATGCACACACAGACACAAGGATATAAACACCGCTTTGGCCTGTTGACCTTCTGCCGTATTGCTGCTGTGGTACCACTGTATGTGATTGTGTGGGGGGCGGTTACACAACAGGATGCTGACACTGTAAACAACTGGCAGCAGTGTTGTGTTCACTTGGCTGAGAAAAGTTGGATTTAATGCAGCTAACTCAGTTTAACACCTCTATTGCCGTATTATGTTTTAAATCATCTGACGAATACATCCTCCTGTCATATTGAAGTCGAGTGGGAGTTATCTCGGTCAAGAGTCAGGATACCCATTAAAAATCAAGAGATGACAATATGAACAGGCAAAATAGGTGAAACAGCTGTGGTGTGGACTGTGCATGAAAAGCCGAACAGAATCTTTATTTCAATTTTGGCTTCCTTTGAGACAAAGCGCACTGAGAACCAATGATAATAAAAAAAAGTAAGCAAATTTTATTCGTCTGTTGTGATTGGAGTGTGAACGGAGCTGTGATTCATCAACAATACAGCAGAGGTTTTATACAGACAGTTTGACATCATCTGTTTTGCTTAGAATATCCAGACGCCCTGTTATGCTGCATGCATGGCCAAGTCAGCATCTAATTCCTTGTTAATTCAGAGAGAACAGTGCATGCCATTGTTTCCTATCAGACTCTAACAAACACACAGTTGCGCAGGCAGACCAGCCACGGTTATTGTGCCGCCATGGTGTTGTGGAATTAAATGTGTCCAGCGAGACCACAAACAAAACCCAGAATCCTCAGGCTGAAACTGAGAATACTGCATCACTAGGCACACAGACTGAATCAGTAGCTGCACTGGAGCCTCTCGGGTGACAGGGAGCAGCATTGCAGCCTCAGCCAAAAAATCATAATGCAGCGTTACTTCCCCATGCAGATAGGTGGCTGCTGACCTTTAACTGTCTGAACCAGCAGTAAACCAAACTTACGTGATCTTTTTTACAACTTCAAGTCAGTGGCATGGCGCCATAGAACAGCTAGGTATATGGTTTACTGTGGTGCTGCGCCTGTAACTGATAGAAACATAAAGCGTGACACAGTCAACACGTGTCTTTTTGTGATGTTGAGGTATCCTCAGACCGCGTTGGTCGCCAGATGACATTAAACTAACCTCTGCCAAGTAGGTGTACAAAACATAACCCACCTCAACAACATCCACATTGCCCGGGAGGTAATTGACGCCAATGTGGTGTGGAAAGCAGGGAGGAGAATGTGTCTGGTTTCAAAGCCCACTTTCACCTAGCTGTGCTGTGCGAAAACAGACTCTCACTGTGATTCTCCACCATGCTGGCACTACCTCACCCACTCCCCGGTCTATTCTGAAGGGTCCTCGAGAGGCAGCGCGGCTGGTTGGAGAGTAGCCCCCAGAGGCAGGCAGCTGTTGGGCCCGCTGCTCATATCACCTCTTGTGCAGAGAGAGATTACAGACATGCTGCAACATGACAGTGGTACTTTTTAAGCAGCGGGGCGACTGCCAAATCTGATGTGTCTCTCCTGACGGGGCGTAAAATTCGGTTTTCAAAATGATGGTGTCACCTCTGTTTTGTGATTCCTTTGCTTTGTCCTGTGTGATGTTGAACATGAAGATGTGGAGACTTGTGTACTCAAAGGATACTTATTGGTTGATTAGCTGGACCACTGTTGGACTATGGAGGAGGATGGGAGTTAAGATACGAGAAGGTTAACATAACAAACCAGCCTAGATTTGCCTATAATTGAGTAGACTCATCCAGATTAGTCGTAGCGTTTGCACATTTGTTGCAGATGACATGGACAAGCTGAGTGATTACTGAAGTCAATTTTATTATACAGCACATTTAAAACCGTCACAGGTAAATAACTGTAATAAACTGGGCATCCTTTTAGACTGTGCAGTATACTTTAGAAAAAATCTGAACTTCAGCTAGAGTAATTATAGAGAGACAACATGTTGCTGAAAAGCTTCACCATAATTTATAATACTTTCCTGCATGGCGAGTATTTTTACTTCATTTAATCTCATTTATTTATGAGGACAACACACACATCACACTGGCTAACAATGGCACACCGTAAATGTGCTGCTAGTATAGCTAGCTGATATCATCCGCGGTCTTTGGCAGATGCTGAGGAACCATTAATGATATAATTTACACAGATGCCAGAAGACACAGCAACAGTAACAAACTAGAATTACTGTCAAAACAAAAACAGCAACTGGAAGTAAGAAAATATGCACAATGTTATAGTAATAAGGGTAATAATCAACAGCAAATGTATCATGTAGATTAAAATATTACCTGTGAGTCACCTTTACTTGCAAAAAAAAAAAAAAAAAGAAAGAAAAAGAAAGAAAGTGTAATATTATCTAGTTAATTGTTATTTAATGGTAGATTACTCTCATACAAGGTTCAAGGGACAGCTAAATAATGTTGATTCTAAATCGACCTTACCTTTAATGTAACTGATTGCAACATATTAATAATCTCATAGCAGCAAAGCATTATGGAAGTGAATTCTACCTCCAGAGCCACCTCTTCCTCCTAGCCACAGTGTAGCCCAGTGACAGATGTTGCAGTAGATTTGCAGCATAAGAGGTCAACCAGTCAGAATAAAAGCCAAGAGAACAGTAACCCTCATTTATCAAAGTACATGCAAACAAATGTGGAACAGTAAGCTTTGTTAGATCAATTCTGCTACTGTTGAGCTCTGAAATCTGTAGATTTAAACATTTCCCAGTTATGTATTTCAACATCATTGGAAAGTAGGGTTTGATTATATATTGATTACATTTGACTTGATTTTTGAGATATTTGTGACATTTTAGTAAAATTCAAAACCTGTCTACTCTGCTGTTCACAACATGAAACCCACTTCAAATCTCCTCCTGCTTGAGGTTTCTCCCACAGTTTGAGATGAGAAGGTTATAGAGACAATGGTGTGAAGGCTATCTGCGCATGATGCTTAATTGCTTAAGCTCTGTCATTAGGCTGGACTCAGTTTTGGTTATGTGGCTGTTTGAAACCTCCGGAGTACCTTCCCTATTCTTGCCTCAGCCTGGTTTCCATGTCATTCTGGAAGGTGAGAGAGACAATGGGTGACCATTATCTTCACACTGAGGTTAATTATACAACATCTGGTTCAGCCGTTTTGCAGCTTAGCATAACTGCACGAATGAGGGAAAATATTTCATGCTGTCCCGCTTATTTTATGTTGTCGTTACACGGGAGCAGCAGAGTATAGTTAAACAAATAGAGTTATCATCACCCATTGCATGGCATGTTTAGACAAATAGCAAGGAACACAACAGACTGTTGTTTCCACACTGCAAGATTGACTTGGTCTGTTATGGGCTTAAAATGAAAGGCAAGAATTAGACAATGAAGATAAAATTGCATGGAAAGGAGGTATTGTTATTTATATTTGTATTATTTATATTTAATTTTATAATTAACAACTATGGAAACGATTTTCTCCCATTCCCATTCATTTCTCCTTACTTTGATCACCTGCACACTTAGATAAAGAAAGAGAGAGAGAGAAAGGATACAAATACAATAATATCTGATGGAACAATTTATAAAGACAGCAAAACAAAATTTATTTTAATGAACAGATTTACCCTGAAGTTAATTAGGCTTACAACATTCATCCATCCATCTATTATCTACACTGCTTATCCAGTGGGTCGGCGTTGAAGCCTGTCCAGTTGGCACTGGGCTGTGGTACACCCTGGATAGACCGCCCAGGCTGACAACCAGAGTCTCACTTAACCTGTTGCATGTGTTTGGATCAGGGAGGAAGAGCCGGAGTACCCGGGAGAGAACCCACAGGTACAGGGAGTATTCATGCAAACTCCACACAGAAAGGAGCCTTTTGTTGTGAGGACCACCAACGTGGTCAAATATCAGAAATACAATTTTTTTAACAGGAGTCACAGAGAAGTTACCCTTGATAAAGGAAAGTTTTTGTCTATTCAACTGATGAAGATATGCACCAACAGTCATTCCTATTTCAATATCACCCTTGTTCTTGTAAACCTATTCTTCTTAGAAATCATATATCTTGATATTCTACACTTGCAAAGTTTGAGGGAAAGGTGCTGTCGTAATTCCGTTTTCATCAATAATGAGAGTCATTGTTAATAATGATTCAGCGTTACCAACCACAGCAAAATAAAAGTGCAATATAAACTTTTTGTTAAATTGAATATCAAACACAAGTCTCCTCATGTTAAAGTCCCACGCTTGTATGTCCACAGTCCCCCAACCTTTTGACTCATTTATATATAGAGTATGTATAATATGTTCTTTCACATGAATAGAACTCTATGCATAATTGTTTCCCATTAGAATGTAAACAGGAAAACAAATTAGTATATATAATATAAAACATCATTTCTAGGAGCATGGTTGATATGTGAGAATGTGTGCATATAAACATACAGATATTAGCTTGCACTGTGCCGCACTGACCACCCAGTATCTGATTCATGATTCATGTCCTCTAACCACATGTTACAGTAAACACCATCTCCTTGCACAGCAGAAGACGACACATCATCCTCTGAGCTCCTCTTGAGTTTTCATGCCATAGTCCGCATATCGTTCAAAACCACAAAGTCTTTTACTCTCGTTCTGTAAGGAATGCCTGTCTAGGATCCATCAAATATTAAGTGTATAAATTCATGTGGATCGTGATGCTAGGGATTTCAGGACAATATGTAAAGGATGAACTTAAATGCTCTCCAGGTGGTTTTTCTTCAAAGACGCCTCTTCTGGTCCTCTGGGAAGACTTCAGAATTATAGGCAGTACTCTGGAACAAGAGCGATCTATCATTTTACACGTCACATTGGGAAGTGTCTGGGCTCAAAGTTAATCCTTTTATAAACAGACAGATCATGAGTGTCACAGCAGGAAGGATTTTTTTTCGTCTCAAAAACTTGCAATTATGCCCCAACAAAAAGGTGAAAAACATCGGGCAGACTTGTAAAGGCCTGTGTTGTGAAAGAAGTTTTCGCATGGCGAGGTGTGTCTGGGATGGGTTAATGATGTAAAGCACATGCCAGCTGGAAGGAAATGTGTCATTCCGTGCTCTTAATCCAACTCTTGTAAATGATCTGTTCTTCTTCCAAGGATGAAAACTCAAACTCCAAGCTTCAGTGAGAAGAACAGAAACCATATGCTATTTTTCCCAATATATCACTTGTTCTTTTTCCAATAGTTACACACTTCTGTGCCAAAGGTCTGTGCTATCCTTAAAGGGTCCAAATTAAAAAGAGAACACACAGTATTGGTATCGAACGGCTATTCAGATTATTGTGGTTTATTTATCCAGACTTTGAGAGATATCTCTGTCGGAAAGTTTTGCAAATACTTAATACACTGATGGAGAATGTTATTGTGCTTATGGTTTGTCAGACTCACAGCATTGAAAAAATCCTACATTATAAACATCCCAAACTCAATTATCTGTCCTGAGACAGTGTCGCGCTGCTGTGGGTAATACAGACCTCACTATTGACAGTTTTCATCACATCTCCCTTTCAAAATAGAACAAATTCCTAAGGAAACCGTCTGTTCTGTGGATTGCCCAGTGATCATATTGTACAGTTTCTGGAAAGAGAGATTTTGCTTGTTTGTTTGTTTGTTTTATTTATCTTTTGTTTTATTATTATTTATCTATTTTAGCATCTGAGACATTAGAATGTGTGCTTATGTGTGGTAACAGTGGAGATTTTATCTCAAAATTCAAAATTTACACCTGGACGGTAATTTCTGGGTTAGTGATAGGACTTTCCACTTGTTAAAGTTTTTATTTTTTGTTCTTGTTGAATTTGAACTTGAATTGGAATCTAAAACCACAATTATATTAACTGTGAGTTAGTGAGATGACCCAACTGCGTGATTTGTGATTATATAGTGGCATAAAGTGTTTTCCATTAGCTGACAAAGAAGTCTTTATTTTAACGTCATTTCAGAATAATTCTCTGATTATATCTATGAGTTCCGTATGAAAAGCATTATGGGTTTTGTTACTAATTAGCAACTGTAATTATCATTGTCTATGTAATATCAGCACAACTTTATGCTCGGCCAGACAAATTACCCCTTTTTCAGTTTTTTTGTTGAGCTGTTGCAATCGATTGTCTCGGGTTAACCTCACAATTATTAGAAATAAATCATCGGAAGTGTGCCAAGCAATATTATTTATCCCCTGTAATTTGTACCAAATTACTTTACCCCAGAAAACTGCAGAGACAGATCTATAAATCTTCCCATAAATCTTGAACATTCTCTACATATCGCGCAACTGATGATCACCTCCATTTCCTGAGTATAGTCATCAGTATCCGGCTCAAATTAGCACAAAAACAATACTGCTCTTTAAGTATAAATACTATGTATCCATGTTAGTAAAAGTAAGATGTTTATGATATGCACAGCCTCTGCTTCTTTTCTAACTAATACAACCACCCATATAAGCAATAGTGTTAAAGCCACTACATCACAGAGTATATGGGTCTTGCTTTGCATCTAGCGATACTCTTTTTCCACTCCTCACCCGATCAGAGCTTTTACAGTGTGTCATGGCTCCATTACAGAACACAGGCAGAGTCATCAGCATAAATCGATAAGCTCACTGCCACCATAGCACTGCCAAGCACACAGAAGCTGATGAGCCTGCAGCACTAGCATCTGCACGCCTCCGCCAAAAAAGCAGTTCCCACCTTGCCGCCATGATTAACGATGTTTCTGCTTAATGTTATTTAAAGCAAAGAATGAATCTGTCCCATCTTATGTTTTAATGGCGATGATATTCTTCATAATTGCGGGATTTGTAATATGCCTCTGGAAGGAGGGTTGGTGGGTGGGAGGATGGATGGATGGAGGTGGGGGAACTGAAGGGGAGAAAAGCAGAAGCAGATAAAGAATATTTATGACACCTGGGAGTAATGTATGTTTGCAGAAAACACACAGCTAAATACTGATTTACCTACAGTACACACACACACAGCTCTGTAGGGCTGATTAGATAACATGTTATTTAATAGTAGAGAAGAAAATGAGAAAGGTAGAAACACATGAAAGCACACACAGACACACTTATATTTGCATTCATTTATGGACAATTATGCTAGACGCTTCCTTTTGTTTACATTTGCAGTCACCTTGTGGCTCCTTCTGTGTATCTCATGACTGAAAGGCATGGCTGATTCCTCGTTTCACACACACAGCGATGTTATTAACCCACAATCACACCTCTGTCACAACACTCAATAAGGCTAAAACAAACCCATTGCTCTTCATCTTCTGTTTGTGTTTTAAATAAAAGGCTTTTTTCCCCGCCTTTTTAATATTAGGCAGATTAGAAAAAGTGTCCGCCACACATTATTTCACTGACTGGGGAGAAACACCTGCAGCAGCCTCAGCTGAGCAAATGTACTGGACTATCTTCAACCATCCCTCTTCCTCCGTGCTCCAGTTATCCCTCTGTTTATCCTTTTTCTCTCATTCTCCATCTCTGTGAGGTGTATTTCTGAGGAAAAGGTGGAGTGCACGAATACAAAATCATACTCTTGACATTACAGTTAAAAAAACACCTGAAGCTGTCTTTGATTTCCTCTTTATCTTGTGTTTCTTTTCCAACGGTACTCATCATTTCAGCACAGTAAAGTAATCATTGTTAAGACAAATATGGCAAGTGCTCACTAATGAGAAGCACCACTTTGAGGTGAAGTTAGGCACCAGAAAATGATCTGGCTTTGTTATGAAATGTTATGTTTATTTTGGTGGAATTGATGTTGCCTGTAACATTTTCCCAGCGTCTGTTCAGTATCAATGTATTTAAGGATCACAACATGTGAGTTATCAATATCTGGCAATGAAAGATCATCATGGAACATATATACTGTGATCTTCATATCACTGCTACCGGTATTACAATAATAAACACGAGTTAATCTCATATGTATGATAGCAATAAAACTACTTGCTACGCTTTTAAAAAAGATGGTTTAAAATAAGTACTTTTCAGATCTTCTTTGGGGATCTGCTGTCATGGTTACAATAATAAAATGGTTGAAGAAACAGTCACGGATAAAGATGGGCCTTCGCCATACTACGCTACCTGACTTTGCCTCTGCTGCTACATTGTGCCATGTCGCCAAAGAGTAAATCGGCATGGTTGAATGAGTTGCACAGGCATCTAAGGAGTCAAAATATGTTGTAACTTCTTGAATTACTGTTGGGCTACAATCTGTTGGGCATATTTCACTCATTTTACTTTTACTCTTGTTGACTCTGTGTATATTTATCAGTTTAATTAGTGGTGTACTCCTAGGCTTAACTTATCAGTTGATCTTCTACTGAAGTAATCTTCTCCCAACAGAAATCACACAGCAACTAGCTCTGGCAGCTGGTTTAAACTTTGTGAACCCAATTTCCTTTTGTTACCAGACTCAACCCATCTGTGAAATACCTTTTGATCTAACCATTGTTCATGGGATCTCAGCATTTTCCTACCCACTCCATATATGTGCAGATATGGTGACTCTTGCTATACATTAGCATCAGAATTGAAAGGTGAATATAAAGTGTCTCCTCTGATGAGATATGTATTTGAAGTTTGATGCAAAGGCCACTTTTTTTCTCCACCACAGTTGAACAGAGCCTGGAGAGAACTAGAGATAGATTTGAGGTCAGACTAGCCAAGAACCTGTTGTACTTTACTTCCTCCTCCTCTCTCCGCAGTGGAGAATTTACCTGAACAGCAGGCAGTGACCAATATCTTGCTGAGGGAGGCAATATAGAGCTATAAAATATGGGAGTTAATACTTTCATGACTGGGTCCCTGTTCAAATTTTAGAGTTTTTGTAGAGTTATCTTTTTTTCTTTATCTTAGTTGTATATAACAACTTTTATCAACAGTCAGATTAATGTTTTTTGTTCTTAGCTTTGAAAGAACATCTTGCCTTTTCACCATGTTACACCATATGTGTCTCTATCAGCTTTGCAGAGAGCAAACAGATGTTTCATTGATCTTTGACCAACCGTCATTGCAAACTGTGGTTTTATTAAGCCTATATTCTCTTGAGCTGACACTATCCATTAAGCAGTCTTGGTATCACAATGTTTCAGGATGTTCTGACCTTTTGCGCCCCTTCACTGCTTTTTTTTCCTTTTATTACTACTGTCAGTCCATAAGCTCAGTGTCCCACCTTTCCTTTCACTTTTGCAGTAAAATATAAACACAGCATGCGGATCTCAAATATTTGAGCTTGGTCATGTTCTGTACTATAAATCACTATAACTTTGTTCTGTGTCTGTGATCACAGCTTTGAGGAAGTACTAGTTTGTTGGACATGGCAGAGCATAGGCTACTATACCTCTGTTGGTTTGATATAGGTTGTAATAATATTTAATTTGCCCTGCCTTGAGCTGGTGAACTGTCGATTGGGCAAATACAATTAGAAAATTCATTCTGATTGTTCTGTTATTTTCCAAACCAATAATCAAAAATTCAGCTATTTTATTTCATTCATTTTTTTTATTGTTAACAGTTACTTTGGTCATTGCATGGCACAATAGTACAACCCTTATGACTGTCTTTTGCATAATTGTCTGAAAATGTGGAACATTGACTGTCTGTATTCAAACTCGGCGGCTACTATGAAACAAGTGTCAGAGAAACGTTACCAGAGCAAACTATTTTTTTCTAGCAAATCCTAGCCTAACTTTGTAATCTACGCTCTCTGTTATCTGTCCTTTCTATCTTCCCTTCACATTTTTCTTTTTACCTGCACCAGGAACATTATTTCATCCTATTGTTCTTTCCTCTCACCATTATTTTAACACACACTTCTTTAATTCCTCCATCCTCCTCTTTCCTCCTTGTTCCATCCATCTCCCTGCCCCTCCTCCTCTCATCTTGTCCTTCATATAGTTTAGGCCAGTTTCAGGTTCAGCTGACCACAGGCGCACTCATTATGTCCTGGACACAGCCAGTGAATACACTGTGTGCAGGTAAAGGCTGAGGTGAGCACAGTAGAGATGTGCCTCCTGGGTGGGCAAAGGAACAGATGCATACTCTCTTTCTATAGAGAAGTAGAAGTGAGAAGTAGATGGGCGCTACTACTTAGAAGTGAACCTAACTATATGCATGATTAGCACTTTTGTACAACATGACACCACTAACACAAAGAGGGCGCACTTTGTATGAACTTGGAAATAAAATAAAAATGAAGGGGCCAGAAGCACCAGGTTGATGATGTTGGAAAAAGAGAGGGCAGCAGGCAGAAAAAGAGGTACAGGAGGAAGGTAGCGGAAAAAATAAAGAGAAAAGGATGATTAACATGATCGGCTGAACTGTAAAGCACCAATATGACTCATGGTGAACTTTTGAATTAAAAATCAGCTTTATTGTGGGGTGGTTGAATTGTAAAGGGAGAAAAGGAAGAAGCTAATGAGTGATAGAGAGACTGACCTGAAACAAAGCAAACAGAGAAAGAGTAATAATGTAAAATGCCTGTATTTTCCTTTTGTACTCACTCTGAGGCTTGTGAGCAGAAAGGTTCTGGCCTTTATGGAATTGGCATTTCATCAAGATTCACTGTCAACTCCTCAGACAAGTCCTCTGGCAGTTGCTCAGCAGTGCGAGCTTCTGAACCCAGATACAGACCAGTTTTAGGTCATTTCCTCTAAACACCTGAGATGCCACCTGGCCAACAGTGCACCACACAGAACATTTTGCTGAGAGTTTAGCTCGTCAGGATCTCATTCACATGTCATAAGACTTGTCGGGAAAGTAATTCCTCTGTGAAAACAGCTTACTGACTTTCAGTGTTTGTCTTCATACTGTAAACATTAACCTCTTGAATCCTAATGACCTCCCATATGCAGAAAAAAAAATCTAATCAAAAAAAATGATTTTCTAAACTTTTACCCAGTTTGCAGCTTGGTATCGTTCAAAAATTTTGATCCTCATCAGATTTAAAAAATAATGAATCAAACTCTATTAAATTTTGAAATGATGGACTTTGCAAGCATCCATCAAAAGTTGTGTAATTGATAACAAGTTAATTATTGAAGCTTGGCTTTACCACAACAGCAGTGGGTAATGGTGTAAATAAACCGTCTTAACTTGTCTGTAATACGATCTAAGGATATCAAAAGCACTGTGTTAGTGAATCAAGTATGATATTTGAATTAAAACTACTTGTAAAACTGATAAATACCTATATGGCACCTCTCAGCAAAAAAAAGAAAAGAAAAAAAGAAGCAGCTGTCAAAATAATGTTTACATGACTCTTAACTGACTCCTCCTTGAATGATATTTTCTCCTCACATGTACATTGTAAAAATAATCTATGAAGTAACTTAAAAATTTAAGTTCAATTGCTCTGAAATGTGAGTAAACTTAAATAACTTTTTGTGATTGAAGCAAAGCTTAAGTTGATATGTTGTTTTAACTTTATGATCATTTGTTGTTTAAACTTGATACTCTGGTATCTAACTCATCATTTCAAGTCAAAAGAATAACTCATACTTTTGGTTAAATAGATCTGAAAATTAAACTAGACACCAAATTGTTGGAACAACAAAACTAGAAAGATGAGTAGATTCTATTACATTCCTGTCTGATTTTGTTTTACAGTGTACCTTAAAGTAACACACCCACATCATATTGTAATGCTTAATACTACCTCTGGTAGTGCAAAGAGATTAAAGGTTCAAACGACAAGAGCAGATCGTTTGGGTTCGTACAGTTCACCATGACTTAATTGTACGAAAGGTTACAAGAAAGCACTTTAGGCTGGCCTTCTAACGCATTCATAGTGTTACACTTGCTTCGCACATTGGTGACAGAAACATGCGGAAGAATGGAAAAGCTTGAGATTGCTCTGGCTTACACCTCCCAACACCTGACCAAATGCTACACTAAAGGTGCTCTGGAATTTTGTTCCAGAAGTGAGAAAAATTGTTGGATGCCCCCAAGTGTGCCATACCAAAGGATTGTTAGATGCTGTTATTTGACCCATAAACACCTTGTTTGAAGTTTACTCAGTCCTTAATATTTCATAATGTATCCCAGTCATTTTGAACAAGTTAATCCAACCCAGTCTCATTGTCTTGCTTGATAATCTGAATGGAGGAACAGCTTTTTAAACTCAAGCACATTTCTAGGTGGCGGCTCAGAGTTGTGAGCCAGGCTATTGTGTGTATCAGTGCAACCATATTCTTCTCATTAGCATTTTTCTTGAAGTATACAGCCTTTTCATTCCCCATCTCCTAATGATGAGGTAAGCTTCTGTCTTCTCTTTGATCGATATCTCCATCCCTCCTCTTCTGCAATCCATCAATACCAAATTTGAAAGGAAAAAAAAAATTTCAGGAATGATGATGGCCTCTAGAGCATTGTTATGTTGTTTCATGTGCACAATGCATCTAGGTGTGCATGTGTGTTTCATACAGTACAAGTGTGTGCATGTGTATGTGCAACCAGGTACATATTTCTGTGTATATCCTCCCCTGTGGATGCAACTACACATCCTCGGCAGACTGAAAACACATTCATCTTTCCAGCACTAATAGTGAAAGGAGAAGTGGAGAGGACAGAGAAAGTGTCTGTCTTTGTGTGTGAGTGTGTGTGTCTGTGTCTGGAGGTGGAGGGGTGAATGACAGATATACTCCACCTACCGAATTAAGAAGAGGCAAAGGAAAAAAAAGAAGTTTCGCTATCATGAGGTATTAGAGAGATGATTAATTTGACGCCACAGAGAGAGAGAGGGATGGAGGGATTGAACAAGAGCGAGGGGGAAGAGACAGAGAGAGAGGGAGAGGTTGTGAAGTGGCCCTTCTGTCCTCCCTTGCAGTAATAGGATTGTTCGTTCACCGACGTCCTGATTAAAATGGAAATTCAACGCAACTACAGACTCTCTCTTACACACACACACACACACACACAGCGTCCCTCTCTTTCACTCACACACAAGCACACGCTTCCGTACAATGTGCTTAATATGCAGGTGTGTGGAGGCGAGGATGTGACCTGCCGTCCCGCACAGAGGACTGGAAATGACAGAGACAAGAAATAAAAACAAGAGAGAAATGAAGGTGAGAGGGAAGAGGGCAGAAAGACATAAAAGATAAACAGAGGGAGAGACTGAGGCAGAAAGGGTAAAAACAGAATATGTTTGAAATTTAGGAGAGAGGCATGTAGAATGAGTGGGCTAGTGGGAGGAATTATTTGGGCATAAAGTGGAGTAAAAGTCCCATTCATTGTATGCATAGACATTGTTAATCCTCTAATGTGCTTTCTTTTAATTACATGTTCATATGCTCTTGATGGACACTTGTTAAATACTGAGTTCTTAGCTGTGTCCATTCTCAGAAATTATTGCTACACATCCACAAAATGCAGTTAAGTACATGTACAAGTGGATGCAGGATAAGACATAAGGTCAGACCTTGAGCAAACAATAACATTTATGATGGCGCTGTTTCTACTTTTTCTGCTGTGAGACCAGTGTAGGAGAAATTAACAGAATTAAAAGTCTGTGAGGAACATATTTCATTATAGGCCCAGGATTTTGGCCCAGTATGTTTATACACTGTTCAGCCACAACATTAAAACCACTGATGGATGAAGTGAATAACACTGATCATCTTGTTACAATACAATGCTCTGCTGGGATTCATCTGGATATAACATTAACACGTACCACCCACCTAAACATCGCTGTAGACCAAGCACACCACCACCCTGGCAACAGCACTCCCCAATGGCAGCAGCCTCCTACCAGCGGGACAAAGCTCCTGCCACACCACAAAACCTGCTCAGAAATGTCTTGAGGATCACAAGTTGTTGACCTGGCCTCCCCGCTGTGTTTCCAAAACAGCTCTGACCCATTGGGGCATGGACACAAGACCTCTGAAGGTCTTCTGTGGTATCTGGCACCAGGACACTGGCAGGGGATCCTTTGGGTCCTGTGGGTTGCAGGGTGGGGCCTCCATGGATCTGACCTGTTCCAACCCATACCACTGTTGCTGGATCAGATTGAGATCTGGAGAGTTTGGAGGCCAGGTCAACACCTTGGGCTGATTGTCGCGTAACTTGAGACATTTCTGAACAGTTTTTGTGGTATGGTGGGAGCATTGACCTGCTGGGGGAGGCACCTGCCATTGGGGAGTGTTGTTGCCATTGGGAGGTGTACTTGGTCTACAACAATGTTTAGGTGGGTGGTACATGCACTTGTAGTACTTGTCAATTCATTCCAAAACAAATGAACAATATGACTATTGTATCAGTGTTTTCTGATCTGCCATCTCCATGGTAACATGGATGAGGCCATGAAGACATCACCATCATGGTTAAAAGGAACTATAATAGGCCGGCAGGGACAGTAATCACTCTAAACATAGGTCAACAATAGAAGATGTTGATGAGGACAGTCTGTAATGATATGTAATGATCATATTTTTAATACACTATATACCATTTTTATGCAGGCTTTTTACATTTGGCTGGATTCAATATTCTTGACTTCTGGAATGGACTTTGGGGGCTGATTGATTGCTGTAGCTTTCTTCTCTTTAATTATGTGTGATGAGGGTAAATTAAAGACGATGAGAGATTCAAAGTATTGGTTATTTGATTAATTTGCTTTATTGTCTAGCCCTAGGAAACAGCATGTTGTAACCAGCGACTCCTCCCTACTTTGCAAATCTGCAGAGAATATGCCAAAATGTATGAAAGGAGGAGAGAAGCAATAAAGGCAAGAAATACAGACAGAATGTGGAGAAACACAATATACAGAAAGGATGAGAGGAAGAGGAGAGATATAAAAGAAGATGGAGAGCAGCAGTTAGTGGGAAGGCAGACAGTATGTGTGTGTGTGTGTCTGTCTGTGAATGTGTGAGGCAGCAGAATCTATAGACAGATTAACACTCTAATAGATGAAAATTGTAAATAATTTGCTGTAATGGTGCATCCCAGCTCTCAGAGCGAAAGGCTGATTCAACATGACACTCGATCTCAGTCCCACTCTGGGAGCCTTCAAACACCACTAAGCGATCCGCTTGACAAGCAGCCGAATTCGTTCCCACCAACACAGAGTGCAGCTCCAAGCCACTGACTCCCAGAGGTGCAGCTTAAAGCTAGAGTGTGTGTGTTTGTGCGTGTGTGTGTGTGTGTGCGTTAAAAAGAATATCATTACTCATTTCTTCTCCTGATTTCAGCCTTGTCATCCTCTCTTTCTCCCTCGCCTGTGTCTCGTCATCTCTCCTTCTCCTGCCCTCCACCCTCCTACACTCCTGTTTTGTTCTCCTCCCCCCTCTCATCTCTGCAGCTTTGCTATGCATATTTTTCATCGTTTCATCCCTACGACTGTTCGCCCTCTCCTCTTTCCTTCTCCCCCATTTCTTGCCCTTTTCCTTCCCTCCTCCTGCTTCCTGTCCTCTCCTTCCATCTCTTTATCTTCTCTCCTCTTCTCTCTTTGATTCATCTGCTGTCATCTACTTTGATCTCCTCACTTCCTCTCCTTTCCTCCTGTCCTTTCCTTCTCTCCTTGTCTCCTTTCATGTACTAATTTTCTTTTCTCCTCTCTTTTCCTTTCCTCTCCTCTCTTCATTTCCTCTCAACTCACTGTTCCTGTTGTCTCTTCATGTCCTCGTTTCTCCTTTTATCCTGCCGTCTGCCTGTTCCCTCTCCTTTCCTTGTTTCCTCTCATTTACCCTTCCCACCTTGTTGCCTTTCCTCGCGGCCTCTTCTTCCCTTCTACTTTTCTTCTTCTTGTCTACTTGCCTTATCTCCTCTCCTCTCCTCTCCTCTCCTTGTTTCCTCTCCTCACTGCCTCTTCTTCCCTTCTACTTCTGGTCTCCTTGCTTCCTCTCCTCTCCTCTCCTCATTTCCTCTCCTTTACCCTTTCCTCCTCATTCCATCTCCTTGCTGCCTCTTCTTCCCTTCTACCTCTCTTCTTGTGGTCTCCTTGCTTCCTCTCCTCTCCCCTCCCCTCCTTTACTTACATAAACCACTCTGTGTGTCAGTGTCTTCATACATTTTAAATGTAAAAGTAGAGTTGTCAGGATAATGCTGGAGGACAGGCTGCGAGAGGCTGTCACAGAGACAACACAGTGTCCGCTCTGCAGAGCTTTTTTGTTGCCTTGTTTACCAGTTGTAGATGACAACAAACTGTTTACGAGACAGGAGGCACAGCTTTTTATGGAGATTAGAAAAGGAGGAGGAGGAGGAGAAGAGAAGGGACGAGGCATGCCATATCTCCTGTTGGATCTCTCTGATTATAGGGATAAAGATACCATTTTGCACCAGAAAATCTCCTCTCACTCTAAAAGCTCGAAGGGATTTTCCTTTTTTCTTAGAAATACCTCAAACATGTCCGCCTGCTCCGTCCGTCTCCCTCTCCTCAGGCTATGAGCAGAATCCAAATGTAAATGGCAAACTGCACTTTTTTCGCTTGTTTTATTCATTAAAAGAAAACAGCTCCTTTTCAAATGCCACAAGGAGGGAACAGCACAGCAACACATGCTTACTCTATATTTCACTCACTCACTCACTCAGAGGTCGCGAGTGGTGCGCAGTGTTTCTCAACTGGTTGGTTGACAGATTTGCAGCTTTAACTGTGAATTAAGCAAAATTCATCTCCATAAATAAAGGTATATATTCATAGGCTGTTACAGGGTGCTTAAAGTCATCTTTGATCCAGATGTAAACAAAACCCAGGACTAGGACCTGCTAGCCCTTCCAAATTAATTGACAGATCTTTTCTCACAGAAATACTCTATTAAATTAAGGAGCAGCTGCCAGCGTCTGGAAAGCAAATGACAAAAAAAATATCTCTCAGATTTTTTTATTAAGATCTTCAGCAGGATGATAAGCTACCAGCATGGTAAACTCTTCCTGAAACCTCTGCTAAACTCAAGGTTTTTATCATATTAACCTGAACACTGACCTGTCAAGCTGACTGAGAGTAACTGATTTTCCAGAGTTTTCTTTCCATCAGTGAAAAGGCACTGTGCACTGTGCACCTACTGTAGCAAACACACAGCTTCTCATGTGTTAGCAGCCTCATCACTCATGTCGTTTCAGGCAACAACAAGTGAAGGGATTCACATATCCCAAACTGTGGACCTGATCTGAAGCAGATCTGTGTAAAATGTACCCAAAAGCAGACTAGAATACAAACTTTTAAAAAGGAGGGACCTGATTGGTCTGGACCCAGTCTGAATCAGAGAATAATTAGACTTATTTACAGTTAAAGAGACACAGATAGAGAGAGGACATCAACACTAGCAGCAGCATGATCCTCCACTAATTAATGAGCAGTAACACATGTTTTAAGGGTCAAAGTAAACTCTGTCTGAACCCACTTGGGTATTAGGCTTACTGATGCACAGACTGAAGACATGTGGCAGTAGACGGGGACACTAACAACCCAATTGGAAAGAATATAATAGGACACAGCCTTACTCTAGTCCTGGGTTGTGTCTCAGGTACTAGGAGTTGAATGGACTCATGTTGACGTACATGTGAACATGTACGTAACACATATGTGTGAAAGTGGCTCATGGCAATGCTGCAAAGAAAGAAAAATAAAACATATACATACAATCAGAAGGACACTGGAAAAAAGTTCAGAAATGCTGAACCACATTCCCACCGAACATGTAATATCACATGGATAAGCACAACAAATGTGCTCCTCACACACACACATACAACCTCACACACAGACACTTATCTGTCTCGCTTCCTGATCAGCACCATTTCCTCTCAATCCAGCAGACTCCCCGTGGTGCAAAGCGACAGATACAGCCAGACAGAGAGGGGAGGAAATGGAAAAAGGGGTTTTAGATGGAGAGGGGATTGGACACGACAATTTTCTGCCCCGAGGGGGTGGACATGCATGGCCAGTCTAATCGGCTAAGGAGGGAACGACAGGGGGGCACTCTCCACACCTCAGGGGTCAGAGAGTGATGCAGTGTTTGTGTACTTGTGTGTGTGTATGTGTGTGTGTGTGTGTGTGTGTTCCCACGTGTGTGCCGGTCTGAGATGTGTTAGACAGGGAGGCCAATCGGGGTTACAGCATGTTCAAAGCCCCACAATCCTGCATTGAGCCCTTTGTGTCAGTTTAAAGCCACTTAAAATGCCACCAGGGAGGATGAGCAAGAGTGAGAGTGCGCGAGGGAGGAGGGAAAAAGGTGATCGCTGGTTACCTAAAATAACCTTCAGATGTTTGATTTTCTTCCATAATTTCCTCAACATGATTGTTATTAAGATATTTTGGCCATGTAACATGTAGTTTGTTTTTTTTATCTAAAATGTTGCCTAAATAAAGGAGAAACTATTATTTATTTATTTATTATTTTAAACTACTATTTTCAAACTATTTTCATGCTTTAGCCAGTCAAACTGAAAGCAACATTATGTAACTGTTTTATCCTAAAATAATAGCTTCAAAATCATTTTGATGGTACACTCACCAATAAGAAGGAGAATGGTGCCTCTGTCATTCCCACTACTCGCCCCAAATGCCTGATCTTGCACTATGTAACATGGGATGACCAAGCATGATCTCCCTCTAACTGAGTGATAGTCAGTGGCTTAAACTGCCAGAATCAGACCCAGCGAGTTCAAGAGTAATGCCAAACAGTGGACCAGTTAAAAAGACTTGGAAGTCATCAGTGTTCGATTCCCATATTCACAGAGGAAACTTTAATAATATTGAGATGTCTAAAGGGGACTATGCAGTCAGAGCTCTGGTCAAGCAACTGATATGCTTCGTTTTCTGTATATGAAAACCATTTCACTACTCGGATTCAGAGCCCAAAAATTATTTAACACATTTAACCCTTATTTAACACACTGGCTGCAGAGGGCGCTGTTGCTCAGCAAAGTTACATCGTGTTACTTTAAGTGTTTCTGCCTTCTCAGCGAACAAAAAATTATTATATCTCAATCTTGAAGTTATATGTACCTACAACTTTGTTACTTACAAGTGTAGGAAGCTAAATTAGATTTAATAAGGGATTCAGAAAGATTTAGATTAAATACTAGATTCAGACTGATAAAATTCCACAAAGATGCATCCTGCATATCGGTTTACATATCACTTCTTTGCTCTCAACAGAGATGAATTAAGAGTGTAACACCCAGACAATCAGTGGAACAAAGATCCTGCTGCATACTGAGATTGTGCCCAAAGCTATGAACACAGATAAGCCAAGCATCATGTCATTAGATGTACCTGATATCCAAGTTCTAGTGGCTGTATTTTCCTCTGATTGTTTAAAAACACTTTATTGAGTCTTAGCTTAACAGTATGTAGAGTACTCAGTGTGTGTGTGTGTGTGTGTGTGTGTGTGTGTGAGAGAGAGAGAGAGAGAGAGAGAGAGAGAGAGAGAGCAATGTTCCCAATCCAATAACCATTGATTTGATGAAAAGATGTCTTGGTTAAAAATGAGCTTCGGTTTTAAAAGTGAATGTTCCTCTGACGTCTAGGTTTAATATAACAGTTGTTCCATCAGCATTTCATTGACTGTATATTGATACTAAGCTAAGACACTGAAATATACTGTTGTCATTGAAATGCCAAATCATCTTAAATACTTCTCAGACAAATTTAACCCAGTTTTACCCTTTTTGCCCATACATCTTCTGATCTGCAAATCACCTGTAAGGCTGTGAGAAGTTATCTAGTGTTTGTCCAAAGCATGCTGATAAAGTAAGTTCAAGAGAATGAGAGAGTGTTTGCAACAGACAAAAAGAGGAGTAGAAAAAGAGACAGACAGAAACGGAGAGACCGATAGATAGAGCAACAGTGAGAGGGGGCTATTAGGAGGAGGAGAGAGAGTGAGTGATGCAAGTAATGGGGAAGACAGAGAGGCCTGACAGCAAAGATTGTGAGGGACAACAAGGGGAAAGTGCGACTGATGAGGCAACCTGGAGCAGAGGAAAGTAGAGAATGCGGAGGGAGATTGTTGAGGTGGTTTCACGAACGCATCCTTCACACAGTCATTATGTTTATTTCTGTGTGTCCTCTGACCTTTCAGCCACATTGTTAAGTTGGTGTTGGTGTTGCAGATCGCAAGTTCAGCGTTAAGACAACCTGAAGAAATCTTTTGCTTCAAGTAAAGTTTGGTATGACCTGGGCCTTGTTCCAATTATGTGCTGAATATTTCCTACCTCTGTGGCCTTATTGTAATTTGGTTAGTTTGGATTGTTAGTTCCTCTGAGAGAAACTTGATTTGGGGGTTTTGAAATAAACTTGTCATTACTGACATATTTTCTGACAAGCACAATGCATTTCCCTTGAGGAGAAATCTTGATCTTCCATTTACAGAAAAGAGAGAATTGTCAGCGATCAATACATCTCACATTTTTAAACTCATCTTTTCTGTAGCTTTTCATTCTGCAAGGCCAAAATCCCTTTTTAAACCTCCAGTTGGGGCACAGTGTTAAGTGTTTTGCTCAGTGGTTCAACAGATAAGACCTCATGGTGTTTGGAAAAAGCCCTCTGGGTAGGACCTCACTAACCACTAAACTCTTTATTTCCCAAAACAAAGAGCTAAATGACCTGTATATCCCATTTCCAGCCCTGTCAGATATCTGCTTGACCTCACACCTGCTCCTCATCCTCTTCCTCCGTCTATCTTTTCTCGAATATCTTCTTTACTGTTTCCTTTTTTTTTTTCTTTTTTTTTCTTTTCTTTTTTTTTTAGCCAGCTTTCATCAGGTTCATATCACATCTTGACATATTCTACAGCAATCCCATAAAAAGTTTAGTAGTTTTGGACATTAACATTTTTATTTACTTTTCATGTCACAATTGATCCCCAGTTGCAGGAACCTGATATTACCGAATCATGCTATTAGAGTAGGATTTATTTCATTTTCAATGATGTTAGTAAACTCTAAATCCACAGGTGCATTTATAACATTATAAGAAAATGGTTTACAAACAGTATAAACTTTACCAGCAACTTACCAACACACTTACTAACTGGAACATATCACATTTACTTACATTATGTGAAAGGTCTCCTATCCCCTGCATGGAAGAATAGACCAGATGCCACCAGAAAGCTAGTTTTAGCATTAGCACTACCTTCACTAAAGCTGTGTGTGTGTGTGTGTGTGTGTGTGTGTGTGTGTGTGTGTGTGTGTGTGTATTGAACCTTTCAAATGACAGAATGCTCCCTCGCTCTTCTGATGGATTTGAGATGGGTCTTCATGGTAGCTGAATAGCTGGATAAAGCATTGATTCTCATTCATAATTTCACCACAGACACAATAAATATTGACCCAGAGGAGGATAAAAAGAGCATAAAAACCATTATTTCACGTTCTGAAATTCCATATATAGTGACATGCTTGTTCCTGTTACAGGGGGCTGGTTATTTTGGTGAGAGCTCTCTGGCACACCGATAAGACCATTTCCTGTGGCTGAATTTCATGAGGCAATAACCTGTTAACTTAACCTCATTCTCCAAACTCAAAGACCCATCACAGAGCTCAGTCACCCGTAAAGACAAACAGAAGTGCCATTGAAAGTTGGTAATAGTGGAGGCGCTTCAGCGGAACAGTTCAATAGGCTGTGTCCAAAATGAAGTTGTGATTACCTGCTTACTAACAGGGAAATATTACATGCAAGTTATTTGGAAATTCTGAGCCACTTAAATGCTGGAGTGGAGAGTGTGTATATACCCTTTGATTGCTTACATTCTATGTGAACACATTTACAATTTCTTTATTGGCGTCTATGACCAGTGAGTGTCAAGCTGTTTACACTGAGTCAGTGTCACAAACTAAATGAACTTTTCCCATTCAAACTTGATCTAAAAAGTTAGCTTTTCCTATTATAGTTCAGCTAATCTGAAATGAGCACATTTTGGAGAAAGTCCAGTTTAATATATGCAAAACTTGTCTGCTCTGTCAGTGGTCACTGTTCATTGAAAACAACAATCCCTTCCCCACTTTTCTTTTTCTCAGAGTAGATTGTATTTTCATGCCTTGCTTGCTGTCCACCAGTTACTTACTTGTTTGTTTGGATGATTGGATTAGGAATTTGCAATTTACAACTGTGATTTCACCCGGCTACATCCACAGCAAAATTTCAGTGAAAGCTGTTAAGAGAACACAGCTTCAGAGAGAGAGAGAGAGAGAGAGAGAGAAAAGAAAAATGAAAAAAATAAAATAAAGGAGCTATTCAGAGGAAGATAAACTTTTGGCTCAATTTCCTCTGGCGTCAGACAATTTATCTATCATGTTGCTGTAGCTCTGCCCCCCACCTATAAACACTGCTCAATTGACCACTTTGTTCATCCCAGGGACAAAAATGGGATGACTGTTACAACAACTGTTTGTGCGAAGCAAGTACAAGAGACAAAAGGGAGAGGAGATGTGGATGAAAAAAAAAAAAACTGGAGAGGAGGGGAGAGAGGAGGAAGGAAGCTGTGGGGAGAGGAGATGAAAGGAGGAGAGAGGTGAGGCTGACACTTTGTTGAATGACCTCGCTTCTCCAGAGCATCTTGGAATTTTCCTCTTTTCTCTGTTTGTTATTTCTGATAAATGAAATGAGAAAGGCAAACAGGCAGAAGAAATGGACTCGAAAGAAGGTGCAGCATAAAGTGACCTTGTCTGAATTTATTTCTTCTGGTTGTTTCACTGTAAAAACAAGCAAAAAAAAAAAAAAAAAAAAAAACATACATAAATAAGACTGCTTCTCAGTTACTGGCAAGTTTCTAGCCAGAACCAGCTTTATCTTTTCTTCTGTACTGCAGAAGCATGTTGACGCAAACACTGCCTGGAGGATAAAGTGCCAGCACAGTGATATATTTATTCTTTACTACACTTACGTAGACAGATAAACACATTGTGTGGCTGCCATTAGGTTGGTACAACTCTCCAGTGACGTTAGCTGTGGTCATCAGGTTTACACCACTTGGCAAAGTCTGACTCCGTCTGTTCTCAGTGGTGGAACAGTGGAAATAAACCATTTATTGTATCACAGATCATTTACAGTGAAAACATGATGTTCTTTGTGGAGCATCTTTAAAGACTGAAATACTACAAATATTTAGCTCTGAGGCCTAATCCCCTCGCACGAATAATACACATAGATTAGTATCTGTTCCTAATAAAGTGCTCAATGAGTGTATGTGCTGTATATATGGACACTTCTACTTGTTATTGAAGATAGTTCTTTATGACTCTGACTGTATGTTTTAAGTGGTTAGAAATATAGAAATATAAGACATGGTCGATACAACGTCGATAAAGCTCATTCCATCTGTGTTTTGACAGACAACACAAAAAGCCAGTGATAATGAGAATAGGGCCGCACCAAACCAATCATGTTGTTGGAAGAGAGTTACAGTCAGGTTAGGTTGACACACACAGCACAGACTGTAGCAACTGGCAGTAGCACACATGCTAATGTTTTGGGATACTGCAGCCATTGACACCAGTGCGTCAGGAGTGGGAGCGAGATAAAAGAGAAAATGACGACTGAAAATGTTAAGGAAAACTGAAGTGACAGTGTAACTGAAGAAGACACCCCTGTATGGCAGGTGACTGACTGGTACAGAGAGCCGGTAGAGACAGACACAGCTGATAAAAAATAAAATACAAATCTGACTAATGTTAGCTAGTTCATTGTACCATTTTTTTTCTCTTCTTTCTCTCTCAACCACGTTTTTGCAACTTTATAAATGCAGCAGCAATAATTTTCCTCCTGCGGGCTGCCACTACAAAATGTGTATAGCGGAAAAACTGCAGACATAAAGTTGGCATCTTGGTCATAGCTCAGACATCTTTGGCCAGGATACCGACACTGTCAGACAGTTTTAACCCATTATAACACCAGTAGTTTCCTTTAGCTGTGACATCCTGTAAGTTGAATCAGGGTCTTGATATTGATTGATATGGAAAAATTGTATATTTGTTTAAAATATCCCCCAGCCCATGCTACAGAATGAAACTGAGACCAATCAGATGGATTGTGTGATGGAAAGAATCTGAACATTTAAAGTGCCTAAAACTTCAAGTTCCGTGCAATTTTACTGAGTTCTCGTCTGCACTGGAAGCCTTAACGTAATCAACTCCAGTAATCTGAAAATTGACATAAAAAAAGGTATTACTGGTCTGGCTTGATTTGGCACTCATCAAACACAGCACCAAACTACTCAGAAAACTGCATGCTTTAAAAGCAACAACCTTTCTGGATTATTTCCAATCCTTTATAGAACGAAGGACTGAAATTGCTCAGTATTGCCAAGGAACCAATTTCTACATTGCACACAGTCAGCAAAAACTGTTGTCTGGGCTTAAGTGGCACTTGATATTTAAAATATAAATAAAATGAGAGAGAGAGACTGTGATCCCTCTCTCTCTCTCTCGGTCAGGTCAGAACCTCTGTTCTCCTCAGCTCTACTTAGCGGCTGTCAGCTGAAAAAGCTTTTATACTGGACAGACAGCTCAGCAGGATTTTACTATTGACTTAAATTGCTACCTTGACTCCACCCACCTGACTCCCACACTAACCTTACACCTTACTCACCTCTCCACTCACCTCTTTTTTTCCTCTATATTTATTTCTGCCTATCTCTTAACCCTTCCTCTTATTCACCACTTCTGAACAATCTCTCACTCTCTTTATCTTTCTCTCTTTCTCTCTCACACACTTACTGTGATTAGTTTGGGAAAGGAGCCAGAGAAAGCTCTTAGTGTTGTCACATTACCCTGGTTCTGCTTCATCATTTATTCTCAAACACACAGACATACTTACTCACACATACACAACACGCTGAGGATTGAGATACACACACATCCTATATGCACACACAAATGTGTCTGCTGTTTTGAGTTGCCATTTTGCTAAGTCACCTGTAATTAACCAGTGTGTATGATATGGGGAGAGCTGACCTGCTAATGAAACTCCTCACGTGTTTCTCAACCATCCTGTGTGTGTAAAAGGTGATGACCATGAGGCTCATTGCTCTAACTGATGACTAGTGTTGTAAAGTACAAAAAAAAAAAAAAAAAAAAAAAAAAGATTTCACTGTATTAAAGTTTCCTGTGGCATTTTGACCACTAGGGGTTCTACAGAAAAGTGATTCACATCAGTGCCACAAGTTAGAGTGTTTGTTAGTGGTGGAGATGTCTGATCATGATTGTTTCAAGATGGTAAATGGACTGCACTTATACAGCGCTTCAACCTCTCAAAGCATTCTTTCTCTCTCTAAATCCTTTGCCACAGTCGCTCTTGAGAGCGGGATAGCGTGTTAATATGTATTTGGCATTTTGAAAGCAATGCCAGTTTAAGAGCATTCAATATGTCTTTGACAATGTAAGAAAAGAATTCAACATTTTAGTTATCCCTTAAGGATACATACTGTACATCAGTGTTATAAGAAATAACTGGTTTTGGTGTTCATCTTTGTATAGTTTGGAGTTTTACCTTGTCAGATTTTTAAAATATGAAAGTACACTTAATCTTAATCTTTATGTTATTTGCCAGTTGTCCCCAAATGTTTTTTTTTCTTTCTATTTTCATTCTTTTTAAAGTCACTGTATTACTTTTTAGATGTTTGGGTTTAAAATGTTATTATTATTATTGTTAAATTTAAAATATATATATATTTTTAATAATAAATTATTACATTTTTTATTATTATTAAAATTTCTTAACATTTAGATCAAATCATGTCCAGATTTTTTTCATTTTTTTCTCTACAGTTAAGAGTGAAAAATAAATTTCT
Source organism: Lates japonicus (assembly GCA_033238685.1). Lineage (NCBI taxonomy): Eukaryota > Metazoa > Chordata > Actinopteri > Centropomidae > Lates > Lates japonicus. Next base: position 75,882 of record BRZM01004202.1, read on the forward strand.
GTGCAAAATTCGCAGATGCTTGTGTGACCACACGTACCAGCACATACATGTGCACTACATGGACTTACTTGATCTTTGACTCTTTGGCTCTGCAGGTTTCTTTACTGTTTACTTAAGTGCAAATTTTAATGACCTTTTACACACCAGTACTGTCTTAAAGGAAATGGTGTCTCGTAAACATGATGTAATGTAAACAATGTTGTGAATGTGTGTGTGCACTTGTTTCTTGTGGTTTATTTGCATCTTAGATCAAAGGAGCAAGTGGGTTGTAACACAACACACACACACACACACAGTCACTGTTGCTTTGGAAACCACAAGGTTAGTTTAAAGTCTAAGCCACCAGCGACTTAAGTAAATGAGTAAGAACAAGGGTAGGTATTTGCATATCACAGTCAAATTTATGTGAATAGGCTTATTAATAAGGAAACATGCTCACTTCATTTCAGTGCCCACAAACACCTGTTATTGATTTTGCGAAATTTTTCACTTCCCCATTTTATTTTCCTCATGTTCTATCACACACACACACAAAAAACAACATCAACAAAAAAAAAAACAACTAAACAATGACTTATTGTTTTGTTTGTGTATTATCTCAATCAGGAGAAAGAGTGCTTGCTAATAGGACGTTCTACTTACAGAGTCAGTTGAGTGTGTGCATATGTGTGTGCGTGTGTTTGTGTGTTAGTTCCCTAGTTAGTAGGGAATTCATCATTTCCTGACACTCTGAAAACACTCAACAAACAGAGGAGCCTCTAGCCTCTAATTATGCTGTACGCTCCAGCACTTAAACCTATTAGCACCAGAGGGGATGTTTATGTGTGTGTGTGTGTGTGGGTGTGTGTGTGTTTGTGTCTCTTGGTGTTTGTACCAAGGTGGCCCAAGTACTGTGTTAACTTGATAACTACTTGATAGCAGCCCACTGTGTTGATGTATCCTTTTGATTACTTGTAGACTTGCCTCTGCTGAATAGATTTGAAGTCCTCAGAATTGAAGGTCACCCTCGTAAATAAATATTTGGACAAATATTTTGTTGTTGTGAGACCATTATTTTTACTATTATTGAGCGCAGATGGTCCTTTTCCCACAGTGACCCGTTTTTTCTTATATTTAATGCGGTTTGACACAATCAAGGCTGGGGCTGCCCATCACCCACAATATTTTACTGTTGGATCGGATAGCTCTGCATCTGAGTTCAATTGTGTTTAATCTTCAGTATGCTTGTTTTTCCAAAGAAATTAGGAAAAGCAGATGGCAACTTCAGAATTGAAAGCGATGCCATGTTCAATGTTTGTGGTAATTTTATTTACAAATCAGCAAATCTGCATCAAGCTTATTAGAGTAAATAATATGCTAAAATAATTGTTCTTTGTAAACATCGCCAGGAACATAAACTAGGCAGCATTTAAATTTCATTCTAAACATAGAAAAACAATTTAGTTGTGTATGAACATAAATTTCTAGGACACAGTATCAATAGAGTTCATGCTGCATAATTAGATACACCATAGTGGAAGAAATAACAAGATTTATTTAAATATTAATAACATCAAAGCAAAAACTTACATTAAAATGACACACAGTAATTGCGAACATATTTCTTCATCTTGTGTGAGCTAAGCCAGGTCTTTGGCATGTTTGGGAGGAGTCCCACTTTCATGATCCCACAAGCTTCTGGGGCTTAGGCCGTGGACTCGGGCAGCCAGAGAGTTCACTGTCTATTGTTTGTGGAAAAATCAGTAGGGTCTATTTTTTCCTGCACTGCTTTGTCTGAGAAACATGAGATGATGGACGTCTCGTAAAAGGTTGGTCATAGGAAAACTGGGCAGCCAGGCGACGACAGAGGTTTTTAACGTCTCTGCAATCCAGGCTTTAAATCTTCTTTTATGAGGAAACAGTTTTGTAATTGTTTCCTGATGTAATTTTTATGCTCTGGCTTTCTTTTCTGCTGTTTGTGACTCTGGCTTATTGACATTTAATGATTTTTATCAGCTTGACTCAAGTTATTTTTGACTTTTCTTGCTTTTTCCTGATTTTATTACCGTGCTTCCTTTGTTTTTATTAATTTTACTGGGAGCTGCTGGAATACCACTGACTGCATCTGTTAAGTTTGTTTGTGTTATTGTGTGACTTTCTGTGGTGGAAGAAGTAATCAGATACTTTACTGAAGTAAAAGTACAATAACACAAACAAGTGAACAATCTGAGACAGTATTGTTCCAGTTCTGCTCAATAAAATCCTATTTTGTCAATGGAGTCTGGTAGTGATATATAGAGATGTTTCTGGTTAAACTAAAAGGATCTGACTCTTTAATAAAAAGCTCTGTCTCTAGGAATCGTGTCCATACTTACTTAACATAACAATCTGAGCCTACGCAGAACAAAAGAGTCCGGATGAGTTAACCAGTCAGGTCCTGCTGTGTATGTAAGTGTCTGAATGTGATCCTGAAAAACCGCTAACATGAGAAGAAGGCCACCCTTAAATTAATACCTGTGTGTGACAGGTTTACCGTGGGGGGGCCCCGGTCCTCGTGCTCTGCTGCTGGATGACTGATCTATGGGGGATCTAGTAGATGTCCAGCAGCAGATTAGTGGAGCTTTACAGGGGCCACCATGTCACGCCTCCTTCGGCCTACAGACTGAAATAGCAGGGTACAGCTCAACGTAAAGCTCCTATACTGTCAGTGTTCACAGAGGGAGGCTGTAAAACAACTAAAATAAGATGGCACAGCCATCGTTTAAAGGTTTCATCTGTTCTAACTTAAACAGTATATTTGTTTGCTTGCAGTAATAGAGAGTATATGTCTTCTTGATTTACCGATGCTTTAGATCAAAAGTTCCCCTTTTTTTTACTGTGCAGCTCAGCGGGGAAACAATGTCCAAGAAAGAAGAATTTATCCAGTTAATTTGGTTAATTCAGACTGCTGAATATACAGGCTGCTGCCACTGGGGGGTGCTGTTGCCAGTATTGTTACTCACTTCACCTGTCAGTGGTTTTAATGTTGTGGCTGATTAGTGTGTGTTTTTTGGTTTTTAAAGTTTTATTATATTTCCTCTATGTTACAGCAGACTGGACTAGCATGAGTTGTAAGCTAATTTACGTTAATTTTGCAAAAATAAATTACGATTCCCACTTTTGTTTTTATTGTGAAATACAATAAAAAACAATAGTTTTTGACTAAGATTGTTGTCAGCCTTTGTGCTAAAAGAAATTAACTAAAAAAGAAAAAAAAAGGCTGAAATGTGCTGAGGAGGGGGTGGGGGGCCCACTGAGAGCGCGTCTGCGGGGGCCCCAGATTTTTTTGTGCTCCGCCCCTGTCCACTAAACGTTTAAACACGGAGGACCCGGAAATACACGTCACGTCTGGTCTTGAGAGTGGAATGTGACGTTTGCGGTTGCTACAGCAACGTGTAAACTCTGCCGTCGCCTGGAAACGAAGATAACGACAGGAGCAGAGTGTTAGCTGCGCTGCGCTAACTCAGAGTTATTATTAGATTAAATAAATAAAATATAAGAGGCACGAGGTTAAAGGTTTAAAGGACTGACCGTGGACCAGTCTGTCGCCGTGTCACCGCTGCTCACGGTGACTCAGCGCTCCGGAGGATTTTAAAGCACTTTAGTTTCAGCTCAGTGAGGAAGCTAACTAGCTTTAGTCGGTCAGTTCGAGCTGTCATGTCGGAGCAGATGGAGGATGAAGAGCAGGAGGTGACAGAGGAGGAGGAGGAGAACACAACAAACCCACAGCCAGGTGGAGGTACTGCAGAGCGGCCGCCAGAGGACGACACAGATCCGGGGACCGATGGAGAGGAGGCGCGGGCCGACAGGTCGAACCCAGGTGAGTTCAGAACAGTAAAGTGCAGCTTCTTCAACCATAACTACAGCTGCAGACGTCCTGTAATGTATTTTATTGAGTCTAGTGTTGGACAGGTGTCATGTTATTGATGTCCAGATGTGTCTTCCGGTATCTCTGGTCTGTCCAGATGTGCTGGAGACTGTTGAAGAAGCTGAAACTCAGGCTGATCTGTCCGACGACACCGAGCAGCTCAGAGAGCCTCAGACAGAGAACATCGGAAACTCTACAGCTACAGGTGAGACTGATTAACAGGTAAAACATAAACTGGATCCTGAACAATATAAACCAATGGAAACATAATAAACAGTGTTTAGACAAACACGTATGACACAAAAACACAGAAACCACAAATAAAGAAGTCTATGTGGTGTACAACTGGTTTTAATGAACCTTTATATTCAGGTCTAAACATTTGCTCAGAGAGCTGCACTACTGATCCTAAAACCAGGAAGTCAGTTAGCATGTTAGCATGTTAGCTCTTCCTGTTCCCTCGTCCCAAAGTCAGTGTGTTTGTGGTTAAATGTCTGAAATAAGGTCTGTGGTTTTAACAGAAGCTCAAGACATTTTCAGGTTTTATTCTCCGACATAAAATGGGTCAGTAAATCCCCCACTCCTGATGTTTGAAGCTTTTACGTGTCTTAAAAAAGGCGGTTGCTAACGAGTGTCTAAATGAGACTACAGAGGTTGTCACTAACTTTCACTAACTTTCTAAGAAGAAAGGCTTTTGTAGAAGAGCTCAGAGCTAAATGAAATGACCAGTTGGAAGCTTAGTGGTGGAGACGTTGACGTCATGTGACCGTGTGATAGTATCAGATCTGTGGACTGTGTTTGACTTGAACCTGCAGGATGTAAACGTCCTGTAAATCTGCCACTGACAAATAATTAATATATTAGTGAAGTGAAGTACCTGAGACGTGTTGTCTTGTTTCTAGGTAACCTGACACCTGATTTATACAACACCACGATCAATATCTCATCAAGGCTCCAACAAGTGGACGGACACTGGAGATTTATGATGTGAAACTCATTTACTGTCTGAGAATTTAACAGTTTGAAACATTTAAAAAGGTGGAGAGAATATAAAACCACTAAAATCACTTTATGAGCAATAAAACGTCACATTTTTTGTATTAATCTCATGAAAAGTGAAATAATTTGAGTCATAAGAAACAGACTGTCATGATTAAAACTGTGTGTCATGTCTCTGTGTGTGATCGCAGTGAAGGTGGTGCTGGTGCCGGAGGGTCATGTGATGACGGTGGCGTTCGCCATCGGTCTCAGCGTTCAGGAGCTGAAGAGTCACCTCGCCTCAGAGCTCAGGGTTCCTGTGGAGGTGCTGCAGGTCTCTCTGGACAGTACGTCTGCTTCTCCACCAACAAACACTGGGAGATGTGATTTTTTTTCTCTTTGGGAAGATGGAGATATTTCCTTTACAAAACCAGACTCCACTGACAAAAGTACCACACAGTAACATAAACAGACTGACATTTAGTATTCTAGCAGCTCCTGTGTTCTGCTCAGTAAAATCCCTGTTTTTGTTAATGGAGTCTGGTAGTGATATATAGAGATGTTTCTGGTTAAAGTAAAAGGATCTTCCTCTTTAATAAAAAGCTCTGTCTCTGGAGGAATCCTATCATCATGTTGTCAGACACTGAGAATAAGGATCTGAGCCCTGTCAGTCAGAGTTATGGAGGCACTATAAACTGTAACAAACAGCATGACTGGTTGTTGTGTTGTTGTTATTTTCCAGGCAGGGTGGTGGAGGAGAGGCAGAGCTTGATGGAGCTCGGCGTCCGGCCTCACGGCTCCATCCGGATGGAGATGAGCTCCACCGACCCAACCACCCACCCACTCCGCCCGCTCCGTCCCCCTGAGCACGACAACATGCCGGACGTAATCACTGTCCGAGTCCCAGCAGGTGAGATTCCCCCGTCCTCTGCTCCGTCCTTCACATACTGAGACTGTAGCATCAGGGTATCTGGGTCATTTTCTGTCAGATAACTATTAAAGGAAAATTCCTGTACATTTCAACCTGATGTGTTTTCCTATAAATGTGGCTGCTTCTGCTTAAGTCATGACATAAATGAAAATCCTGTTTCCTGGTCCAACTTCTCTGAGTCTCTCCCGTTTTCCAGATGCTGCAGTGCTGTGTCCCGTGTTGTGGCGTCAAACTTTGTTTTTCTTATTCATTTAAAAATGAAAACTTATCAGCTGCAGACATTTCCTCTTCTCTTCCTCGTCACAGTAAAAGCAGTAGAGTGACGCTGAATCTTTTTTTGGACTCTGTTGAAACAACACGGGACACAGCACTGCAGCATCTGGAAAACAGGAGAGACTCAGAGAAGGTTGGACCAGGAAACAGGATTTTCATCGGTCAACTTTGCGTTCACCACCAGACACTGAACGACTGAAACAATATTTACAGCCTACAAAATATATGGTGTGATACCCGCTCTCTCTTCACCTCCAGGTGACGGAGAATTCCAAGAGGTGGTGGTGGAGATCGAGCGTCCCCGCCACCAGAAGGCCTTCATGGGCGGCTACAAACACCGGCTGACGGGGGCGGAGTACCACCACGCCGCCGTCCAGACCCTGCCCAAGAGGAGACCCGACAGAGGAGTGGTCGTCTTCAGCCGTGACACACAGGTACAGAGCTTCAGATCAAACCGAGAAATAAAAACACCTGAAACAAAGCAGAGGAGAGTGGAGCTGCAGTATGGAGCTGGATGTGTGCGGTGCATTTAAAGGTCACTCATTACTGCAAAACAGGATTCTCATTCAGGCGTGAGACAGAACATGACACTTAATGTGCAAATTAAACAATCTAATTACAGAGAGAGAGAAAGAGTGTAAATGAGCTTCATGAATCAGGAGACGCAAGATGAACGGTCACAGAAACACCTCCCTGCTGAGCGTCGCTTTTACAGTAATTAGATTCTGACTTCTCCTCCGCTTCAGTTTAAAACCACTGACATTGATCATCTTGTAACAATACATTGTTCTGCTGGGAAACCTTGGTTCCTGGAATTCGTTCCAGGAACACGACAAGGTGTTGACCTGGCCTCCAAACTCTCCAGATCTCAGTCTGATCCAGCATCTGTGGGATAATCTGGAACAAGACAGATCCACGGAGGTCGGGTCAGGAGACTAAAATAATCAGTGAAGTTATCGATGCTGAGCTCATGTTTAAGGTTTGTACAGATCGTGTATATTAATCCTTCTGCTGTATGAATTTAATCTAAGGATGATTTATCAGACCTCCTTCACCTGTCAGAGGTTTTAATGTTGTCCATCCATTTTCCTCTGCTTACCCGGGGTCGGGTTGTGGTGGCAGCGGGCAGAGTATTCCAGACGTCCCTCTCATCAGCAACACTTTCCAGCTCTTCTCTCCAGCAAGTTCTGGGTCTATTCCAAGGTCTCCTCCCGTTTGGACGTATCCAGAAAACCTCCAAAGGAAGGGACCCAGGAGGATCCTGATCAGACGCCCGAACCATCTCAACCGGCTCCTTTCAACGTGAAGGAGCAGCAGCTCTACTCTCGAAGACTGAACCCAAACAACCTGCGGAGAAAACTCATTTTTGCCGCTTGTATCTTTGATCTCATTCTTTCGGTCCCTACCCAGATCTCGTGATCATAGCTGAGGGTTGGACCATTGATCAACTGGTAAATCAAGAACTTTGTCTTCTGGTTCAGCTCTTCACCACAGCGGTCCGGTACAATGTCCACATGACGCTGCACCAGTCCACCTGTCGATCTCCTGCTCCACCCTACCCTCACTCATGGACAAACCCCCAAGGTTCTTGAACTCCTTGACCTCCAAAGTGAGAACTGTGTTCACATCCTTGGCACAAAGTCAAACATGTTCTCAGTTGTTGTTGGACTCTGCCAAGGTTTCCGCTCGTCTTCGATCCTGATATTCATGGACAGGATTTCAAGGTGCAGCCGAGGTGAGGAGTGAGTCCGGTTTGGGAACCTCAGAATTGCGTTGCTGCTCTTTGCAGATGATGTGGTTCTGTTCTGCTTTATCAGTCCAAGACCTCCAGCGTGGACTGGGACGGTTTTCAGCCGAGCATGAAGCAGTTCTCTGCTGTAAAACAGTGGATTGTTCCCTCTGGGTGGGCGGAGAGTCGCTGAGTGAAGTGACGGTTGTGATGTTGTGTCTGATCTTTATATAATCATAATGATGATTTATTTGCAGGTGTTGAGGGACATGAAATCCTGTAAACCTGGAGTGTGATACGTTCCCTGGAAGGAAGCGTTTTAAAATCCTTCAGCTTTAATCAGACAGGAGAGTTTGTTGTTTGGTTTGAGACACAGCACAGGATGGAGGTGGAATATGACTCACTCACCTCCACCCTCCTGCAGGTATCTCCCTCTCCCTCTCTCTCTTTAATGATGGCAGTGGCTCATTACCGATGTACATACATGAAGACACACGGCGCTGCAGTAATGAGACCTGTTCGAATCAGCTGCCCTGTGCTGTCGTTAGCTCAGTGACCTCAGTAAAGACGGTTTACACATCACAGGACAGCACATCACATATATCCACGCTCGTTATGGGAACGTTTCTCTTTAACCTTTCATTTAGAGAATCAGGTCACATCTGCGTGTTTTTTTTTTCTTCCCGTTTTCTAATTGTTTCCTCTGAAATACCTGAACAAAAAGATGAAAAAGAACAGAATCTGTTTATAATGGTGGTGTACAGTTTGTCTTCATGAGCTGTCACAGCACAGTGACCTCTGACCTCTGACTGTGTCTCTGTACAGTTGGAGCTGATGCATTAGAAAATATATTCCTGTCTGTAAACTGTCACTGGAACATTTTTAGTTTTCCCTCAGTCATCAAGACAAGCAGGAGTCTGCACCAGCTGTTCATCAGTCCATCTCTGAGTTTGTGTGTCAGGTCTTTGTACCAACTGGTTTCAAACCTGTGATTATTATCACAGTATCACTTTACATGTGTCTGCTGTGATAATGAAGATAAACCTGTCTGTCCACATCTTCCAGTCATCTGTAGCACTGTTTTCTGTCTGTCTTTCTGTTCAGAGTAACACCGTCTTTTTCTTTTTTAAATTTTAGAATAAAGCTGTTCACATGGAATAAGATTAATTTGGACCTGATCAGTGTTCTGTGTTTGTGTTCAGACTGAGAGCTGATGTGAGGTTGACGTGTGATTTAAAATCCCTCCAGTTAAAGCAACATTATGCATCGATTTTACAGTAAAATAACAGCTTCAGGATCATTTTGATCAGATTGGGATCTGGGGAGTTTAGAGTCCAGGTCAATACCTTGGGCTGTTTGTTGTGTTTTTTTGTGGTGTGGTGGGAGCATTGTCCTGCTGGGGGAGGCTCCTGTTGCCATGGGGGGGGGGCTTAATCTACAACAATGTTCAGGTGGATGGTACGTGTCAAAGTAACATCCAGATGAATGAAGGACTCGAGGTTTCCCAGCAGAACACTGGATTGTAACGAGATGATCAGTGTCATTGGTTTAATGTTGGAGCTGATCAGTGGATGTAAATGCACAGTTACTGTCTGGACTCTGAGATGAGAGACTTTAAAAGGTCATTGATAATTAAACGTTACTCAGCATCATCAATCTGTGTCACAGGTTTGGAAAATGTAAAATATTTCCCAGCAGCTCATCTCCTGCACTGAACCTGTGACCTGAGCTGAGGCCTCCACGTGTTCACAGCTCATCACACAGCTCATCTGTATCATCACACAGCTCATCT
>BRZM01004204.1:0-42208 GCA_033238685.1 Lates japonicus
AGTGAAAAGAGCATCCTGGATGAACCTGACTCTCCTCTAGAGGTTAGTTATCTGAGCTTCAGCTGTAGAATGTTGACATATGTATGTCCTATGTAGTGTAACTGATTAACAGCCGCCTTTAATAACAAATCGGCAATCAGCACCATGGACAGAGACCCTGTTTACGAACTGATGAAAACTCCTCTCTCTAGAGGTTAAATCTTAATAGATATTTCCTGTCATTTTAAAACGGCCTTTTTATGTCCATACTTTCTCAGGATAGTTAATGTATATCATTTTCTAATCAAAATGTCTTCATCTCGCTTTCATTCTGTCCAGTTTCCAAAAACAAACAAACAAACAAAAAAACCTGTGTAATACGAGGTGTTGTAATTTAAACTTTACTCACTTTCAAAAATGCCCTCACCATCGCCTTCTTTCCTACAATTTAACTCAATATTATCTCTTATTGTCATTAGCTTACCCAAATCTTACTCTTCAGACCTTGTAACTTTATTTAACCATTACCATTCATACTGGCGGTATCAGCATTTCATGTGTAATTTTGACTTTGAACTCAGAGGGACGCTGTTGACCAGTATGTATCAGTTTTATAGCAGTTGCATAGTGGTACCTCCCACCATCTCCGTATATTTGAGCTAGAGGTAAGACGGGCTGATACAGTCAAGCACACATGCGGGGGATCCAACAGAAATCAAACTCCGAGATATTGGACGACTGTTTATTTCTTCTCTTAAGGGATTTTAAGACCTTGTATTGACTGCAGATGAATGATAAATAAATGTAAAAGGAGACTGAAAGCTGTACATAAGGATTTCCTGCAAGGAAGATGTCGGACTTAACAATGAAACGGCAAGTACTGTTGTTTATCTCGGCCCTCTGCTTCAGCACAGTGCTCGGACAGGTCAGCTACTCCATTCCTGAGGAAATGGCGATAGGTTCTTTCGTTGGTAACATAGCTCAGGATTTAGGTCTAGATGCCAAAAGACTGCTGTCCGGAAAGGCTCGCGTTTTTACACGAGACAGCACAGCATACGTCGAGCTAAACAGAGAAAGGGGAACTCTCCTGATCAAAGAGAAAATAGACAGAGAGACTCTCTGTCGACAAACGACGCCCTGCGCTTTGCATTTTCAGATTTTATTGGAAAATCCAATGGAATTCTACAGTATCACCGTTGAAATCACAGATATAAATGATAACCCCCCGACCTTCATTACGAGCGATGTTCAGTTTAATATCAGTGAATCTGCGCTCATTGGCACCACATTCAATTTAGATAGGGCGACTGATCTTGATGTGGGCGAAAATAATTTGAAAACCTATGTCTTGAAACCAACTGATATATTTTCTCTTAAAACGCATAATCAAGGAGATGGTAGCAAAAATGTCGAAATGGTTTTGAATGCTCCACTGGACAGAGAGAAAAATGAACACCTTTCTTTAGTTCTGACGGCGGTGGATGGTGGTGAGCCGCAGATGACAGGAACAATGCAGATTCAGATCACCGTTTTAGACGCTAATGACAATGCCCCTGTTTTTACACAGTCGGTTTATAAAGCCTCTATTATGGAAAATGCTTCAGTAGGAACAGTTGTAGTGACAGTCACAGCAACAGACGCAGATCACGGATCTAATGGTAAAATAACATATTCAATTTCGAGTATACTGGATGATGCTCTTGGAATGTTTGAAATAAGTAAAGAAAGTGGAGAGGTCACCCTGAATGGAAAAGTTGACTATGAGAAGGCGAGAAATTTTCAGGTTAATATTCGCGCTAGTGATGATGGGGGACTAACTGGTTCTTGCAAACTGATAGTAGATGTATTAGATGTGAATGACAACCGCCCCGATATTCATATTATGTCGAAATCAAATGTAATATCGGAAGACGCAAAACCTAACACTGTTCTGACAATGATAAATGTGGAAGATGAAGACTCTGCTGAAAATGGAAAAGTACATTGCGTCATTAATGATAATAACAATTTCATGTTAAAGGTAACATCAGACAAATTCTATACTCTCATGACAGACAGTGAATTAGACAGAGAGACAGCCTCTGAGTATAATATAACTATGACCTGCTCTGATGAAATTCTCTCCTCTGTAAGCGTCCTCTCACCTACAGATCTCTGATGTCAATGACAACGCTCCTGTCTTTCAGAGGAGCTCATATGAGGCCTACATTGTAAGAAACAACACACCAGGTCTCTCTATATTCACAGTAGAAAGCCGAGGACCACTGGCTGGAGACCAGTGCCCATCGCCTCACACTGGAGGACTCCTCTGTTAACAAATTATGATCTCCTCATATGTGTCCGTTAGTGCTGATGGTGAGTCATCCTTACGTGATCACGCTCTTTTGACTACGAGCAGATCAAAAGATTTTCAGTTCCGCGTCAAAGCTCAGGATGGGCTCTCCTCACTCAGTAGCAATATGACTTCAAATCCTGATCCGGGACCAAATGGCCTCCTCAGGTTTCTGCCAGTCAGACTGGTGGCTCTCTGGTGGCTATGATATGGTGCCTCGTTCCAGCAGGCGTGGGGCTATCTGGTGACTAAAGTGGTGGCTGTTGATGTGGACTCTGGACAGAATGCCTGGCTCTCCTATAAACTGCAGAAAGCCACAGACAGGGCGCTGTTTGAAGTGGGCTTACAGAATGGAGAAATGAACTTCTTGAAGTGACTGAAAGTAAAGATGCAGTGAAACAAAGACTGACTGTTATAGTATCGGACAACGAGCCCTCTCGTTTCAGCTACAGTCATTGTTAACGTGGCGGTGGCGGACGAACCCTATGTGTATTTCCTTCCTCTTCATCGTGTTTAACGTGGTTGCTATATCAGGTGAAATCTCAGTCGTGGAACCAGTCTAGCATCCTGTCTCCAATCTCACCGTTCCTATTATCCTCCACGTTACTCAGACACTTTGGGGACAGGGACTCTCAACACGTGTACAATTACGGTGTTGGGTTGACGGCTCAGAAAGAGTGACTGTAAGTTAAGCAGAGCTGGTAGTCAGAACGTGTTGATAATGGACCCCAGTTCTGGGGAATGATGCAGCGGATACAGAGTGAAAAGAGCATCCTGGATGAACCAGACTCTCCTCTAGAGGTTAGAATTGGCTAGCTGTCTGTTCACGCTTTTAAATCACTTTCCTCCTATTTTCAGTACTTTGGAGAGAGACACGATTCCATATTCAAAACCACGTAGTTTTTTTTTCCCAATTACTTCTCTCTTGTCTTTTTAAGTTTCCTGCTGTGTTTGTACCCTATGTAATTTACACATAATACTTGCATTTCTTATCCCCCAATCAGGTGCCATGTTATTTGTCAATTAAGTGGAGTATAAAACAATGCTATCTGTTGGAGAAGTGTTCCTCTTTTTATTCTTAAGCCTAGCATGTCATTTTATTTTGCACATTTCAGCTGCAGTTTGACTTTTTGAACTCAGAGTGCCGCTGTTGGCCAGTTTGTATCAGATTTACCGCAGACTCTTTGTACCTCCCATCATATGTCTATTTTAGAGAGAAAAAGAGACAGAGCAAACTGCTCCGTCTGGAATTTAGCGGAGATACAGGACGTCGAATTCTTTTCTTGTCGGGAATATACTTTAAAACCCGTGTTGACTTTTAAGTTGGGGAAGACAAATGTCCAAAAGACGTTGATTTATTTTATTTTTTTTACACTGGGATACCGTCGGGGGACAATGAGAGGGCAAGTACTGTTGTTTTTGTCCGTCCTCTATCTCAGCTCGGTGCTCGGACAGGTCAGCTATTCCATTCCTGAGGAAATGCCTAAAGGTTCTCTAGTTGGAAACATGGCACAGGATTTTGGCTTAGATGTTAAAAGACTCAAATCGGGTAAAGCTCGCATTTTTACCGAGACGGTGATGAGTACATTGAGCTGAATAAAGAAAGAGGAGTCCTGCTAATCAAAAATAGAATAGACAGAGAGGCTCTCTGTGGACAAACGACGCCTTGAGCTTTGCAGTTTCAGATTATATTAGAGAATCCGATGGAATTTTACAGTGTAACTATTGAAATCACAGATGTTAATGATAATTCACCATCCTTTGAAAAGAACGACGTCAGATTTAAAATTAGTGAATCCGCTGTTAGTGGAGCTAAATTCATATTAGACCATGCAGTCGATCCTGATGTAGGCTCAAATGGACTGCAAACATATAAACTTGAACCGACAGACAATTTTGTGGTTAAATTACACGATCAAGTAGATGGAACGAAGACGTAGAAATGGTCTTAGAGAAACCTCTATAAATAGCATGAACACTTATCTTTAGTTCTGGCCGGTGGATGGGGGAGGCATGATGACGAAGACAATGCAGATTCTAATCACTGTTTTAGACGTAAATGACAATGCCCCTGTTTTTACACAGCCAATTTATAAAGCCTCTATTAACGAAAATTCTCCAGTAGGAACAGTCGTAGTGACAGTTACTGCTACAGATGCAGATCATGGGTCTAATGGCAGAATAACATATTCAATTTCCAGTATGTTAGATCATGCCCGTGGGTTATTTGAAGTAAACGATCAAAGTGGTGAAATCCGTCTGAAAGGAAATGTTGACTATGAAAAAGCTGGCCGAACATTTCAGATAAACGTTCGTGCGAGTGATGATGGAGGACTAGTTGACTCCTGTAAAGTGATGATCGACGTCATTGACATGAATGACAATAAACCAGATATTCATATAATGTCTAAGTCAAACGTGATAACAGAAGATGCCAAAGCCGGTACTGTTGTTACAATGATAAATATTGAGGACTTAGACTCGGGTGAAAATGGCAAGTATAATGCAGTATAAACGATAACATTCCTTTTGTGATGAAGTCAACAACTAATGATTTCTACAGTTTAGTGACAGACAGTGGTTTAGACAGAGAGACAGCCTCTGAGTATAATATAACTGTGACCTGCTCTGATGAGGAGTCCCCTCCCTCTCCAGCAGCGTCACTCTCACCTTACAGATCTCTGATGTCAATGACAACGCTCCTGTCTTTGAGAGGAGCTCATATAGAGGCCTACATTGTGAGAAACAACACACAGACCTATATTCACGGTAAAGCTTCGAGGCGCCCAGCTGGAACCAGAAGTACCCGTGTTTCTTACATACTGGAGGACTCCTCTCTGTTAGCGAACGGTGCCTCATATGTGTCCGTTGAGTGTGATAGTGGAGTCATCCATGCAGTCGCTCTTTTGACCTGAAACTCAGATCAAGATTTCCAGTTCCGCGTCAAAGCTCAGGATGGGCTCTCCTCACTCAGTAGCAATGTGACTGTGAAATCCTGATCAGGACCAAATATTTCTCAGGTTACTCAGTCCAGACTGGTGGCTCTCTGGTGGCTGAAATGGTGCTGCGTTCAGCAGATGTGCATTTATCTGGTCCACTAGAGTGGTGGCTGTTGATGTGGACTCTGGACAGAGATGCCTGGCTCTCCTATAAGCCTTTGCAGAAAGCCACGGACAGGGCGCTGTTTGAAGTGGGCTTACAGAATGGAGAAATGAGAACTATCCATAGTGACTGATAAAATCTGCAGTGAAACAAGGCAGCTGTTATGTGGAGGGACAGGCAGCCCTCGTTTCAGCTACAGTCATTGTTAGCATGGCGGTGGCGGACAACTTCCTGAGTGCTGGTTCACTGAGCTTTTGCAGGACAAAATTTAAGCCTGACTTTTACTTAGTCAAAACAGCTGTGGTTTCCTTCCTCTTCATCACATGTTTAGTGGTTATTATATCATTGAAAATCTACAGATGGAGACAGTCATATATGCTCCAATCTCCTGTGATTCCATATTATCTCCACGTTACTCAGACACTTTGGGGACGAGGGACTCTCCAACACGTGTACAATTCTGAGAATTGTGCAGGGGCGACTGACTCCAGAAAGAGTGACTGTAAAGTTCGTAATAGAGCTGGTAGATCAGGGCAATCGATAGTAGTTTAGTTCTACAAGGGCGATGCAGGATCTGAGTGAAAAACATCCTGGATGAATAGACTCTCCTCTAGAGGTTAGAATTAGCTAGCTATCTGTTCTTAAGTTGAAATTTCACTCTTATATCAGTTTACTCTTATTTTCAGCACCTTGGAGAGGGACACCGTTCCATATCCAAAACCACGCATTTCTTCCAGTTAATTCTATGTTGTCTTTTTAAGTTGCTTGCTATATTTGTATCCTAAGCAATTTACGTCTAATATTTGCATTTCGTGGCCCCCAGTTAGCTGACATATTATTGTTCACGTGAATGTAGTATAAAGCAACACTCTCTGTTCACAGGAGAAGTGTTTCTCTTTTTGTCCTTAAACCTAGCATGTCATTTTATTTTGCATATTTCAGCTGCAGTTTGACTTTATGAACTCAGAGTGCCGCTGTTGGCCAGTTTGTATCAGATTTACCGCAGACTCTTTGTACCTCCCATCATGTCTACTTTAGAGAGAAAAAGAGACAGAGGCAAAGAGCTCCGTCTGGAATTTACCGGAGATACAGGACGTCGAATCCTTTTCTTGTAGAATATAGCATTGATATTTGACTTTTAAGTTGGGAAAGACAAATGTCCAAAAGGCGTTGATTTATTTTTATTTTTTTTACACTGGGATACCGTCGGGCAGCACAATGAGAGGGCAAGTACTGCTGTTTTTGTCCGTCCTCTATCTCAGCTCGGTGCTCGGACAGGTCAGCTATTCCATTCCTGAGGAAATGCCAAAAGGTTCTCTAGTTGGAAACATGGCAAAGGATTTTGGCTTAGATGTTAAAAGACTCAAATCGGGTAAAGCTCGCATTTTTAATCCAGACAGTGAGGAGTACATTGAGCTGAATAATAATCAATCTGCTAATCAAAAATCGTGAATGAGCAGAGGCTCTCTGTGGACAAGCGGCCTTGCGCTGCATTTTCAGATTATATTAGAGAATCGTGGAGGTTTGCAGTGTAACTGTGAAATCTGGGTGTTAATGATAGCCGCATGTGAAAAGAACGACGTCAGATTTAAAATTAGTGAATCCGCTGTTAGTGGGCCCTAAGACATAGACCATGCAGTCGATCTGATGTACACTCAAATGGACTGCAAACATATAAACTTGAACCGACAGACAATTTTGTGGTTAAATTACACGATCAAGTAGATGGAACGAAGAACGTCGAAATGGTCTTAGAGAAACCTCTTGACAGAGAAAAGCATGAACACTTATCTTTAGTTCTGATGGCGGTGGATGAGGGAGAGCCGCAGATGACAGGAACAATGCAGATTCTAATCACTGTTTTAGACGTAAATGACAATGCCCCTGTTTTTACACAGCCAATTTATAAAGCCTCTATTAACGAAAATTCTCCAGTAGGAACAGTCGTAGTGACAGTTACTGCTACAGATGCAGATCATGGGTCTAATGGCAGAATAACATATTCAATCTCCAGTATGTTAGATCATGCCCGTGGGTTATTTGAAGTAAACGATCAAAGTGGTGAAATCCGTCTGAAAGGAAATGTTGACTATGAAAAAGCTCGAACATTTCAGATAAACGTTCGTGCGAGTGATGATGGAGGACTAGTTGACTCCTGTAAAGTGATGATCGACGTCATTGACATGAATGACAATAAATGAATATTCATATAATGTCTAAGTCAAACGTGATGAAGATGCCAAAGCCCGGTACTGTTACAATGATAAATGTCAGGATGCTTGGGCTCTGGTGAGAATGGCAGGTCTTCCTTCAGACGTGTTGCTGGCAGGTAAGTCTACAACCTATAATTTCTTTCCCTCAGTTTAATGGACTTTCAGTTTGACAGGGACAGCCTCTGAGTATAATATAACTGTGACTGCTCTGATGGAGAGTCACCTCCTCTCCAGCAGCGTAATCACTCACCTCTCTCTCTGATGTCAATATGCCAGCGCTCCTGTCTTTGAGAGGGAGCTCATATGAAGCCACCATTGTGAAAACAGCAACTGGTCTCTCTGTTCACAGTGAAAGCCAGAGGCGTGGCTGGACAGGAGCCCCGTCTTCTTGTACTGGAGGACTCCTCTGTTAACGGAGTGCCAGTCTCCTCATATGTGTCCGTTAGTGCTGATAGTGGAGTCATCCATGCAGTGCGCTCTTTTGACTGAAACCTCAGATCAAGATTTTGATTCCGCGTCAAAGCTCAGGACATTCCTCCACTCTGTTAGCAACGTGACTGTGAAAATACTGATCGGACCAGGAAACTGACAACCCTCCTCCAGGTTCCTATCTTGATCAGACTAGTGGCTCTCTGAGTGGCTGAAATGGTGCCTCGTTCAGCAGATGTGGGCTATCTGGTGACTAAAGTGGTGTGTTGATGGACTCTGGACCAGAATGCTGGCTCTCTATAAACTGCCAGAAAACCTCAGACTGAGGGCGCGCTGTTTGAAGTGGAGCTTCAGAATGGAGAAATAAGAACTATCCGCCAGTGACTGGTAAGATGCAGTGGTATGAGGCAGCTGTTACAGTGGAGGACAGGCATCTCTCGCTCAGCTACAGTCATTGTTAACGTGGGCGGTGGCGGTTGCCCTGAGGTGCTGTGGGTTGCTGACTACCCAGGACCAGGGTAATACAACCTGACTTTTTATAGTGTTGAACCAACATGGTTTCCTTCCTCTTCATCACGTGTTTGAGTGGTTATTATATCAGTGAAAATCTACAGATGGAGACAGTCTCTGCATCATCTGTATCACTCCAATCTCCTGTGATTCCATATTATTCCTCCATTATCCAAACACTTTGAGACGGGACTCAACACGTGTACAATTCTACAGTGTGCGGAATGACTGACTCAGAAGAGTGACTGTAAGTTGGCAGAGCTGGTAGTCAGAACGTGCTGATAATGGACCCCAGTTCTACAGGGACGATGCAGCGGATACAGAGTGAAAAGAGCATCCTGGATGAACCAGACTCTCCTCTAGAGGTTAGAATTTATAGTAGAGGTTAACCACAATTGTTTCTTATATAATGTCCAGTACCACAGACAGAGGCACAGCACCACTGGCACTACAACATCTATCTGTCTGTCTATCTATCGGTCTGTCTGTCTTTGCTCTCTCTGTGAGACGACAGATACTAAACCCTGATTGCAATATCTTTTTACGTCCCTAAGTGCCGCTGTTGATTGGTGTGAGGAAAATAAGACCATTTTCTATGGCAAAGACCTCCCTTCTCTGTCTGCGTGTTAGAGCTCTATTTTGATCGGAAGTGGTTGTAGAAGGACACTCCGTGGATAAGCTCGCCACAAAATATTTCTCACACGGTGGTGTTTTTGTCAATTCATTTGATTTTATATGCTTGTTTGTTTTTCATGATGGGTGGGGTTTTCTTATATTTTCATGGAAGCTGTTGTTTCTCTGCATCTGTATCGCATAAGTCACCGTCGGTCATGTCCGTTATTCCATACCTGAGGATATGGCGACGGTCTCCCTTGTCGGGAATATCATTCAGGACTTGGGCTTGGATATTAAACGGCTGAAATCTGGGAAAGCCAGGATATTTACCGAGGACGGCAGTGAGTACGTCGGTCTTAATTTGGATAAAGGGACTCTTATAGTTAACAAGAGGATAGATAGAGAGGAGCGGTGCGGGCTAGTGTCTCCTTGCTCTCTGCATTTTCAAATAATACTGGACAATCCTATGGAGCTTCACCGCATCGATGTTGAAATCCTTGATATTAATGATAATGCTCCTTTTTTTGCCAAGAGGGAAATGAACTTTGAAAGTAGTGAATTAGCTGTAAAGGGAGCGCGTTTTTCTCTTGACAGCGCCAGAGACCCAGACGTTGGGTTGAATACTCTCCAAACGTATAAACTCAGTCCTACAGATCATTTCAAATTAAATATGCTATCTCGACCTGACGGAACTAAATATGCTGAAATGGTACTCAAGACCTTGTTAGATGAGAGAAAATCAAGAAGAACATAAACTAACACTAACAGCTTATGATGGCGGCGATCCTCCTAAATCAGGTTCTGTCAGAATTAACATTATTGTAATGGATGCAAATGACAATGCACCTGTGTTCAGCCAGTCACTTTACAGAGTGTCAGTTCCTGAGAACGCGTCAAAGGGTACTGTCGTTTTAAAAGTTAGTGCCACGGATGCTGATAAGGGAACAAACGGTAAGCTAGTATATTCCTTCTCTCAAAATAGTGACGTGACATCTATGTTTAATATAGATTCCCATACAGGTGAAATAACTGTGGGAGGTGAGTTAAATTACGAAAAAGTAAAACATTATGAGAAATTGATGTAGACGCTACAGACAAAGGAGGGTTGAGAGACACGAGTAAGGTGCTCATTGAAGTGACTGATGTAAATGATAGTGCCCCTGTCATAAGTATAATTTCTCTGGTCTGCTCTGAGTTAAAACCTAGATACTGTTATTGCTATGCTCAATATCAGAGACTTAGACTCAGGTAAAAATGGCCAAGTTAAGTGTTTCATTAGCTCAGATTTAGCTTTCAAAATCAAGTCATCGTCGACTAATTTCTATAGTCTGGTGTCTGATGACGTTTTGGACCGTGAAACGACGCCAGAATATAATATAACAATAGCAGCAATAGATGAGGGCTCCCCACCTTATTCAACTAACAAAACTATTAATTTAAGAATATCAGACGTAAACGACCACGCCCCAATGTTCCCACAACCATTTCTGAATGCTTTCATCACTGAAAATAACTCACCTGGCATGTCAGTCCTCTCTATCAAAGCCACTGACAATGACTCTGGTAACAATGCGCGCATTTCCTATTTCCTTGAGGATAGCCAGTTGAATGGGATGTCAGCCTCAGCTTATTTTTCAGTGAATGCAGAGAGTGGAGAGATACTTGCTGTGCGTTCCTTCGACTATGAGCTAACAAAAGAGTTTAATATTCGCTAAAGCTCGGGATGGGCTCTCCCTCACACTCAGTAACCAATGTAACTGTGGTAATCCTGGTCAGGACCAGAGCGACAACTCCCTCAGGTTCTGCTTCTTGGTCGGACTGGCTCTTGGTGGCTCTGAAGCTGGTGCCTCGTTCAGCAGATGTGGGCTATCACGGGTCACTAAAAGTGGTGGCTGTTGAAGGTGGACTCTGGACCCAGAATGCCTGGCTCTCCTATAAACTGCAAGAAAGCCTGCAGACGGGCGCTGTTGAAGTGGGCACAGAATGGAGAAATAGAACTATCCGCCAAGTGACTGATAAAGATGCAGTGAAACAAAGATGACTATTTATAGTGGGCGGCAGCCCTCTCGTTCAATACAGTCGACGTGCTGTTCCGCGTGGCGGTGTGGACTAACTTCCCTGAAGAGTCGCCGAGTTCACTGACTTTACCTGGACAAAAGTACAATGACAACCCTGACTTTTGCCAAGTATTTGGCTCTGGCTGTGGTTCCTTCATAATACCATCGCGCAAGTGGTTATTATATCAGTGAAAATCTACAGATGGAGACGCGAGCGCCTGTTTTACAAATCCAGTGGAAACCTTCCTGTTATTCCGTATTACCCGCCCCTTTACGCAGACGTAGGAGGCACCGGTACTTTGAAGCAAGCGTTCAGTTACGAGGTGTACGGAACTGCTGACTCCCGGAGTGATATGAAGTGCTCTCAACCCTTCAGTCAGAGCACTCTGAGTGTTGACCATAGTGCTACCAGGACAGTGCCAAGGCATAAAACAGAGTCTGAGAATATGCTCACGGAGGTGGATCAGCCCATTCCTTACTTCCTTAAAATCCTTGTTCCCAGATTTTTAGTTTGTGTGTGTTGTTGGTGGTTCAGTTCAGTTTATCCACTTCTCATTCATCATTTGCAGTTTTGGTACTGTGCCCATGACACCTCCTATAAGTACAGACTGAAACGTCTTCTCAGTTTCAGATTTTTCTTGCTGTGCCAAAAGTAGTTGACATGTATTTAATGTCTTTGCATCTCACATATTATCTTATGGTTGGATTTAAGGTTACACACAATTATTTTAAGGTATAAGAATCAAAAAAGTGTGTCAGGACTAGTGGGAAATGGGCATTTGATATGTTTAGGGAAGCATCACTAGTGTGTCCCCGTTTTTGCCCTTTACCTTTATCAGCCCAATGTTGCTTAGAAACATACTCAGTAAATTTTCTATAAGTCTGGTTCTCCCATTTTTTGCATTTTGCTCTCTATCCAAAATGCATCCATTAATTTCCAATTACATATAGCACATACTCTACATATAACTATAACTACAATGTTAACTCCTCATACTTTGCACAGAGGCCATAACTGTATCCTCCTTTGTGGCTTTATATGTTTTTGTGAGGAGTATTGCGTGATGTATTGGCGTATTTTTGCTGCAACTGTAATTCCATTCTTTGATATTCATATTGTTTCATTTATCGTGTGCTGGCAAGTATATGCAACATCTTGAAATCATTATGTTATGTGCGGACAGACCAAGTAAAAATATCTACAGTTTCCTACAGATCCCTTTCCACTCTGACAGTATGAATTATGATCTACTGCATACCCTGTCAGAGAGCATCATGTGATGACTTGCAGAGGTATGAGAGAACAATACAAAATCCATAATGAAAGAAAAAAAAATTCTGGGCTTCATTCCTGCTAAAGCTGTGCCACAGATTGCTCTCACATAGAAACACACAACCACACAGTGCACTTCTTTTTTCAGTGACCTACTTCCCTTCATAACACATTGCAGCCATAGGCAGAGGGCTGCACATACAGAGAAAAAGAGCAGGGAAAGATGCAGGCAAACTAACAAAGGCAGCTGATGTAAATCAAGAAACTGAATGCAAAGAGTGACAACAACAACATATTGATTAAGAGGTTTAAAATGTAGTAGAGGGGAAGAGGGAAGTGTCACTACTGATGCTGGGGAGACTGAGAACGAGGGAGAAGAGCAGCATGATGGAAAAGCAGAGAGAGTCAGAGAGAGACAGCGGGGGAGGGGAGGAGGCACGTGGTAACCGGCAGAGTCTCCACCATCCCTGTGCAGCATTCGTGTTAGTGATGCACGGCAGCCATTTTGCTCTGCAGCCCTCTTTGTCTGCTGAAATATAGAAAGTCTTAAGTGTGAAACAGTCGTATCAGGCTAGAATTACTGACAGCACTGTAAAGGATACAAACAGGGTGAGATATGTCTTGATAAAATGTATAGTAATGGAAGATAAGAAGTAACAAGAGAGAGGGAGAGACACGTATACATTATATAACAAATGACAAGGGGATGTCAGAAATCAAGACAGAGGCTGAATGTGTTTGAATGGAAGAATTTAATGATGAAAGAAAACTGAGCTGTTAAAGAAAAGTGTCTAGAGCGTATTGAAATTTAGCAACACCGGTAAAATAATGACTTTGATCAGCATCCTATAGACTGCTAATACAAGTTACACAACAGTCTAGATTTGCTATCTCCTGTAAAAGTCCCCACCTGTTAGGATTTACATACATTTATGTGCTGCAAATGCTACACAGATGGTATTTTTCCCCTTTGTTGTGTGGTAAAGGTGACGTGTGGTCAACTGGGCACAAATAACCATACCATTATAATGATGCCTGTGGTGAGGAAAATAAAGTCATGTGGCAAAATATCTCTCTTCTTTCAAAGTTGGTGGAAACAACATTTGTCTTTAGATTAAGAGCACATAAGCTTCGTTTAAGCATCTAGCTCGATGCATGAGTAATGACTAAGTGCCCGTTTGATGTGGCTGAGGATAGTCTGTTTGCAGTTATGTTTGCTGAGTTCGTTCCAGTGTTGGAGGAAGCATTAGAATGACTAGCGTGCCTGGTTCGGTCGCTCTGGGTGGCGTATGTCTTTCAGCAGTAAAGCCTGTGTAATGCTCAGGGTGCGTACATGTGGAAATAGAAGTCGACAGACTACAAAGCAGAAAGTTTAGGTTGTAGTGTGTTAACCCCCATATCCGCTGGAAGCAGTCTGTCATAATTATCAGCCCGCATCTGCGTCTGCTTTACCTGTTTCAACTGTGTTTGAACCATTATGTCTCATTTTCTCAGGTTTATAGTGGTGAACGTTTTTACTGAGTACCATAAATTCTTTTGACCACAGTGTCTCTGTAGGGGTCAAAGCTCACAGAAACTCTTTGCAACTAGCTACATGGTGATGGTTCAGTCTCTTTTATATCCTGTGCCCCTTCAGCTTGTTGTTGTTTTATCTTTCTGTTTAAGAAACCTACCTCAGAAATATCATCAGCCATTTTGGATCTCATACAAAGCTTCCATCGTCAGTTTATTAAACTTGTTACTAACCACAAAACTATAAACACATGCAGAGCTCCTGGTTCCCACAGGCCGGAGCTCTTGTTTAAGCATCCTGCCTTCTTAGCCAAGCTGTCTGGTGAGCAGATGTGTGTGCCGTTGGGGCCTGTCAACACACTGTGCACTGCATGTGTGTTTGAGGATGTGGTTAATGTTTATAATATAAACCCTTTTTGTTGATATCCCAGATATCTGAGATATCATGGAACGTTGACTCACACACACATACACTAAGCATGAATTAACAGAAATAATATGTACATAGCCTCAGTGCATTATACTTCCTCCAACTGATGACTGCTGGTGCCTGTCCCACTGGGACTGCTGTTTTGTTGCTTACAGGATAAGGCCAAACATTCTTAAACTAAAGCTTCAGCCCCCTCTTTGCAGATATTTTTAGCTACAGCTAACAGTTCCTGGTGCATTGCTTGGTCAAACATGTAAAGATATATAGTAACAACTAACTACAAATAGGTGCAGATAGCTGGTTAGAAGGGTGTGACTGTCTCTGTGGGGTGTTGGTCAGGCATAGGAGCCAGGTATTCCTTTCAAGATACTGGATCTAGGTATCGTTATATAGTCCAGGTGTACTGGTGGATGGGGTCCAGGTGTGGGTGTGTGTGGTTTGGTCGTACAAAGACCACACACAGAAAAAAATAACTGGAGAATTCATCCCACACTGGAACTGGACTATACTACTAGACTTAACTAAACCTAGGAGCCCTGCACAACAGAGGTTGCATGTTTACTAAAATGCAGGAAGCTAATTTTAATAACACTGGAAGAGGTGGTGACAAACTTACTAACCAACCAAATATAATCTTTCATAGTACAAGAATATGACTAATATTGATGTGGGCTTATTACATGATCTCATCCACACAGTGCCTCTATTTTACTAATTGTGCAGTCTTTATTTGCAAAGGAAACTGAAGAGAATGCAGGCAAGCACACTTGTACTATAATTATCTGTACCTTTCATTGCATGAAGTCAGGTAAACTACACATGTGTTTGCTTGAGAACATACACAAGATGTTGTCTTCAGATGTGTGTTGGTTTTCCAGAGGTGAAAATGTGGAGGTCTGTACTGACTGATACTCTGGGAGGGATTACATTGGGGATTACTTAGAGCAGTGTAATATGGGGCAATGGCCAAGTTGTGTCAAGCTCACAAAGACTGAGAAACATATCCACATAGATTGCAGTAAAATATACTCTGAAAGTCTGCAGTTTGACCTGTAGGTCATGGTTGTAGGTGTGTGTCTGATTCTCAGAAGCTGCCAGACTGTATCCAGTTTCCACCCTTAACAGTTTTAATGTGATTCAGAGAAAAGACAGAGTCTTGCCTTAAGAGCAAGTAAAGATGTAGTACATTATTATCATTATTATTATTAATATTATATAATGTAGTTACCATATGACTTTCACATAATTATCATGGATAATGTTAACTTTGTTATTATATTGCTTCATAATTGCGTGATTACAATACTACAGTAATATCTAAATATTTGCTTTGATAATTGCAGTTTACTCTATCACTATTGTTAACACTGTGTCAAACTGTGGCTAAAACTGGAGGGCTACTGTTCAGCAGTCACTCTTGGTTTCCAACAGGCTTTCTTTTTCCTCCTGATCTCATTTTCTGCATCCCTCCCCTCCCCCTCTCCAGCTGCACCACTCTGCTGCAGAGAGAAAGAGACAGAGAGAGAAGGAGAAAGAGATTGCTCAATGTAGGACATTTTGTTTGGTCTATAAAAAGACATTTAACACCATACGGTGTCTTTTCATCCCTGTGTACATCAGTATGTTCATGACAGGAAGACGTATCTCATATGTACCACTTTTTACCCATTAGTCAAGTGATTCTTTGTTTCTTCTGACATATTGCTATATTTGAAGAACATATTATCAGAGTATAAATATGTACTGTCAAGCATAATTTCTCTTCTCACTCCTTCTTCTTATATACATGTTGTTTTTGTAGCTCCTTTTTTTTGACACCATTGCCAGCTGCGCGGAAGCAGGGTGGATGCAAGCAAAGGGAGGTGGGATGTGTTACCATAACAGGGGTTTTTGTTCATTGGCCGGTCAATGCTGATACATCACTATTGTTGTTACTGGGAGGAAAGGAGACCCTATTTTTGGCAAATAGGTGTAGCATCCTCAAACCTGGGGTGGCAGATGATGGAGAAAAGGCAGGGGGAGGGGGTGATCATGGCTGCTTGTGATATATTTTCTGATCAGTGCTGCCCTATTTGTTTTCCCTTCCCTTTCTGCAGTAAACTCGTGTCCATGATGAGTGTATCTACTAATATATAGGCTTAGATTTTCTAGGATTTTTCTTATTAAATTCTTTGTTTCTCTTACATGAACAGAAAAACATCCTCTTGGTATCCTTTGTTTGTATCTTTGTTACTTGTTTTCCTGCGTGACCTGTTAATTTTGTATGTATGTGTGTTATGGAGCAACACCCTGTGTTGTGTTATCACTTAAAATGTTTTCATTTGCATAACTACAAGGTATATTATGTACACATTTATTTAAACCACAGCATGCCAGTCTAATAAAAAAGGAGGTGGCACTTTGCTTTGTCTGAGACACTTAAAATTGCTGTCACAAAGACACTCACACACACATCAGCTGTGACAAACATAGGGTCACAGAGCAAATCTCATTAATAAGGCATGGATTTGTCTGAGGGCATCGCCTCGAGGCCCTCTGCTGTTGCTATGAGGGTACTGGCTTTGTGCAGCAGTGCAGTGGTGGCTGCATTGTACCAATGCATGTACTTCTGTTTTAAGGGGGAGATGATTGCTTTTCCCAGTTTCTATTGTATGGCATAATCTAACATACCATAAACTATTTAGTGAATGTTGGTGAAACTGATTCATAGAACCATGACTTGAAATATTTTTGTTAAAGCAGTTACAGTGACCTGCAACCTGCAATTCTCTACCACTCTTCACTGAGTAGAGTTACTGTCTGTTTCTAAACAATATTATTACTTTTTGTACTGTTTTTTTAAGAACTTTTTATTTATTTTTTTTTAGTTTTGTTCATAGTCATAATAATCATCCATCTTTCAAGGACAGCAATACTAAAACAAAGTTTCTTTCAGACTCTATCCTTTCTCTTTCTGTCTCTCTCTCCCTCTCTCTCTCAAAAACACACACACAAACAAACATACACAAAAGTTAATGTGCTTAGTTGAACATACAACTGTAATTGTGATATTACTATCACAATACATGAAATAACTGTATCATACATTTGTATTTGTTTGCATTCTGATGAACCAAAAGCCACAAGAGTTTTTCTATTTTGTATATTTTGTTACTATATATGCTGATGGACTAATCTTATCATTACTACACTGACTGGATGCAGACATATTTTCAGATCACGTAACACATAATTGTTTTTAGTTTCTGTGCACACACAGCAGACTGTTTTGTGAACAATCTAATTATGAGAAACAATTTATTGTCAAGCAAAAATGAATATAAATGACATACTCTGTGAATCAACACACATAATCACAATCCCATTTGTTGCGAACTTGGTAAGTATGTTGGTTGCTGTACTTCCCAAAGCCAGACTCAGTTTTCTGACCACCAGTCTAACCGACATCCTTTCTCTGTTTTTCTCTTTCATGTGTCCCCCTTGTTGCCTGGCGTTGTTCCTGTTTCCTCCCTGGCCTCTGTTAAATCCTGACTCACCAAATAAGGTAAGAAATAGTTTTCATCTATATTGTTCACAGCAATACCATCAAACACATACAGTATGGCAAAATTTCATGGTTCTACACACAGGACACATTACTGATGCACTGACAACTGAACATCATGCTCCACATCACCATACAGTAACAGAATTAAAACACAAACTATAGCAGTGACTAGTGTTGCAAACACCATTCACTGGCTCTGAGTCAAGCAGTTAATCACATTTTCCACAAGCAACACATGTTAACGTAGCTCACGAAACATCTATTACCACTGATGGTAACTTTAATTAGGAATTGATGGACAGACCATGAGTGACAGTGTGTGTGGCTTGATGCTAAAAACATGATGTGATTGTTTTATTTGTTGTGGTACTCTGGATTACACATCACATGGACATAACATAATGTACAATCTATGATGTAGATAAATTGACACTTACACTTTGATATTAGTCTGGTATCAAACTTTTTGAGTGACTTTTTGAGCATTTTTGAATCAGCGTTTTAGCTCTTTTCTTCATGCCTGTTTGAGGTTACTCCCTACATTTGAACAACACATTTGAAGAAGTTAGACAGCTCTCCTCACTAACAAGCTTACACAGTTTAAGGAAAGTATTAGCAGGAAAGACCAGCTGTTAAAGTCACTCATGCCTGAGTTAAGTCGCAGGTGCTCTCGACCACCATACACTTCATATCATCAGAGAGCATGGCATTACTGCGATAAAATAAAATATTGCAGTGAAGTGGTTAAACACAAGTGACAGTGACTGCATGTTAGGAGGACATAATAATGCTACCTGTGGTATTTTTAACACATCCAAACAAACTGACTCAAACTCAGCCATGGGAGAGGGAGACTCAAATAAAGACCAACCAAGTGTCGATTCACCTCTGCATTAATTTTAAAGGCTATGATTGGTGGTGTTGATGTACTGGATTGCATTATATCTTTTCTTCTCTTTTTTTCTTTGTTATAATGTTCAGTATTTGTTTAAACTTTTTTGAGAGGTGTTGATTCAACTGTACAATCATTTTCAGAATCAGACATTATTGCCAAGTAAGTTTGCACATACAAGGAATTTGTATATTTAGGCAAATATTAGAAAGATTTGTTATATAATGCAGACCTTCAACACCAGACACAGCAGTTTTAAAATAAACCATACAACTGACTTAAAAGACAAAAATATAATGAAGTAGTCTTAATAAAACCTAAACATACTGTATGTTGGGTAGTATTTATAGTTTTTACACATCTCTATTATATTGCATTGCAGCCTTTGTGTGTTGTTCAGTATCAGTTCATCTGATACAGATTTGGGTACTAACCAAAAGTAAGAATTAAGTGAATAGTCTCCTTTAAAATACATTGTCCATCTGTGTGAGTGCAAATGTGCCTGTTGTGCAGTGTGTTAGTCATGTGATGTACTGGCAACCTGTCCAGTGTATGGTAGGCTATGATCCAGCCTGTGTAGGATAAGTGGGTATAGAAAACAGATGAAGGCATAGAAGGATTGTTTTGCCTTCTCATGTTTACTGACTCTTGTCTACCTCTCTTGTTTATCTTTAAATGTTAGTAAAAAGGAAACCACCACTGTGTACTGCAGCAAATATATGCAATATGAGGCTTAACATTAAATTTTAAGTGTGATTGAAATGCATCCATGCTTCCACATGTTTACATTAGAAATCCACTTTATCTATGTTTCTTGATACAAATATCACTACAGGAAATAGCTGGACTAGTACCACAGTAGCACCAAAACAATTTAAGACTTTAATGGAGAAGCACCGGCTTCATAATTTAATCCTAAATTGTGCTGTTATCTAACATGTCTAAATATTGCTTTTCCTCCCTGTACTATAACATTAGAATAACATATTCTATAAGTTTGCACACTTTTTTATTACAAGTGTGACAAAACATTCTTGAGCTTATTATTTTACTTTTCTATTCACCGTTATTATTTTCAGGCCCTGTGTTTACACCAGTAAAATTTTATTGGATGTGCTTCTGGCACAATGTAATCTTACATTTGTATTCGGTTAGATGTTGAAGTTTTGTCTTCCTGCATGCCTGCTCTCTTCAGTGTGAGCCTATGAGCCTCATAGCGAGCCTGGCTGCCTCTCCAGCAGCATGCAGCAGCAGCAGTTGGCCGCCTGTGTGGCGCTGTCCACATCCGTGGTGCTGAAAGCAGCTCCAGCGCTCCCCCCTCCCTCTCGCTGTTTCTCACACTGACTCTCTACGTCTCCCTCTGTCGCCCACCTCCATTTAGAGCAGATGACAACTGCAGATAGTTGAGGTTTATTGCGTTTATATTTCATATCAATTTGCTTAAGTTATAATGGATCATTTTACCATTTTCAGCATTGAATTTAGCCGTTTTGATCACAGGTTGATTTGTGACAAAAAAATGGACAAAATGTACAACTGCTCGGCGATATTTGCTTAAATAATATTGTGTGTGTGTGTATGTGAATGTGTGTGTGAGTCTTTGTGTGTGTTTGAGAGAGAGAGAGAGAGAGAGAGAGAGAGAGAGAGAGCAAACGCCTTCCTACACCATCTGCGCCCCCCTCCCTTTTCATTTGCTCTACAGACCTCCATACGGGTCTTTTACGTTGGCTGCTGACATAGTTATTTCTCTGAGGCTTGTTGAGAGCTGTGAAGACGTCATGACGTGTGCAGGCTGCACTGTCTTTCTCTGGCCACAGGAAGGCAACGAAGAGCCTTGCCAGCCACAAAGGCATGTGCATGCATGCAGGTGCACACAGACAAGAGGATAGATGGATTAAGACAAAGCATTATATGATCATGATTATGTGATCATATAACGATCAGTCTTTCAGTTATTTCTAAGACACTGCACTTCAGTTATTTATTATTTACAGCTGTTCTAAATATTTTTTGGTTTAAACTGGTAATGTTAAATGAGTAGCATTAACGATTTTATATTTAAAGTCTATATATACACATTCAACCCCATTACAGGCAGTGGGGTGGCCGTTAAATGGGTAAAGTTAAATGAGTAGTATTAATGATTTTATATTTCTGTTTATAGGCTTTAAATACACATTTAAATATACATTTTTACATAAGGTAATGCAGAGGCTGTTAAATGAAAACCGCCTAATGATTTTACATTTATAGTCTTCAAACATAGGTGTAGGTGATGGGAAAACTACATGTAATAGAGTCATGAAAAACAGATTTTTTTTTTTTTCCCCCACTGTGGATCATACTTTTACGTCACTGTTCTGTAGATGTTCACTGATGCCACGATTGGTGGAAATAGGTATACTCTGTCCACCAATGACATGCAGAGCTGTACAAAGAGATCTACTCCGTCTCATCGAGTAGCTTCAGCGTCGTAACCATTGCAATGCTCTGCACAGAAGGGGAGGGATATGCAGACACAAAGCATGACTGTCAGTGTTATATATGAGGACGCATTTACATTGGATTATAAACCTTCTCTTCTTAATCATTTAAGAAGTGGGGAGTGGAGTGAAAAGATATGGGATTTATGGAACGAGCAATAATGTGGAACAAACTGCCTGTATGGCAGGTTTTTTTGTGGTGGCATCATTTCTTTCTATTGTGGAGTACAATAGATGGGCAGACTCGCTACAGCATCCCGGAGGAAGTGAAACAGGGCACTGTGGTAGGAAACCTGGCCAAAGATTTGGGTTTGGTCGTATCTGAACTTTACCGACGTAAATTGCGAATAACCTCGGAAGCTGGTAAGCAGTATTTTAGTGTGGACTTGGGGAAAGGAGAACTGGTGGTGATTGATAGGATAGATAGGGAGGAACTGTGTGGACAAAGACCGTCATGTTTATTGCCTTTGGAACTAGTTATAGATAACCCCCTACAGCTGCATAGAGTCGAAATTGAAATACAGGACACAAACGATAATTCGCCTAGTTTTCTTACTAAAGAAAGAGTGTTGAAAATTGCAGAGCTGGTAAATCCAGGCGCGCGATTTCCTTTAGAGAGTGCACAGGATCCCGATGTTGGAACTAATTCTGTACGCTCTTACCTCATAAGCAAAAATGACAATTTCAAATTGACTGTTAAAAACCACAAGGACGGAAGAAAAATCCCTGAACTGGTTCTCGAAAAACCTCTCGATCGAGAAAAGCTGTCTGTGCATAATCTCATCCTCACCGCTGTAGATGGTGGAGATCCGGTGCGCTCAGGGACATCTGAAATTACAGTTGTAGTACTTGACAACAATGACAATGCACCACAATTTGAGAGACAGGTGTATGAGGCTAATGTCAGCGAAAAGGCAACACCTGGAACTGAGATACTGCAAGTTAAAGCTACAGATGCAGATGAGGGACTAAATGGAGAAATTGAATATTTTTTTGCAGAGCAAACTACGGATCTAATTCTATCATTATTTCACATTGAACCTTCCACTGGAGCTATTGTTGTCAAAGGACCTTTAGACCATGAAACAAACTCTTTACACAGATTTGACATAATTGCTAAAGACAAAGGCAACCCTAAGATGGATGGGCATTGTGGCATTGAAATTAAAATAGTTGATATCAATGACAATGTTCCTGAAATAATTGTGACTTCTTTAACAACACCTGTTCCTGAAGATTCTCCAATCGGAACAGTCATTGCATTAATAAGTGCAAAAGACCCAGATTCGGGTGACAATGGTAAGGTTAAGTTGACCGTGTCCTCCAAATACCCCTTCAAGTTAAATCCGTCGGTCTCTAACCATTATTCATTAGTGACGAATGGGCCACTTGACCGTGAAAAAAATGGCCAATATAATGTCAAAATAAGTGCCACTGATGCTGGGAAACCCACATTATCGAGTGAAAAAATAATACTTGTTGAATTACTAGATGTAAATGACAACCCACCAGTTTTCTCACAGCCTTCTTATGTCGTTTATGTAAAAGAGAACCATCCTCCAGGGAGGATTTTGTGCTCAGTGTCAGCATCTGATTCCGATTCCGGTGAAAACGCCAAAATCTCTTACTCTATACTGGATTCTAAAGTGCAGGACGTTTCTGTCTCATCCTATGTTTACATTGGCTCAGATGGCAGCATCTGCAGCATGCACTCGTTTGACTATGAGAGCAGAGGTGTTTCAGATTCCAGGTTCAGGCAAAGGATCAGGGCTTTCTCCACCGTCTCTCCAGCACTCCTTCCTTATGTCATGTTTTATCCTGGACCAGAACGACCTTTTAACTGTTATTTGCCTCTCCGCTGCCTGGGCTCCTCTCATCGAGAGGATGCCCCATCGCTAAAGCAGGTCACCTGGTTACTAAGGTGACGTCGTGGACTGACTCATCCATAACGCCTGGATCTCCTACAAACTGGCGGGAGGCCACAGACGCCTCTCACCGTCGAAATCTGTACACAGGAGGTGAGACTAAACACGCTGTGTCCGAGCAGGACGGCGTATCCCTCTCCAGAGGCTGCTTATGAGAGATCAAAAGGTGGACGACCGGGGAACCGGTCCCAGTCCGCCACCGTCACACAGTGTCCATCCTGCTGGAGGACGGTCTCCATATGACCATCTTAGACCTCCGACCGTGGCCCCGAGCCATGAAAAATGGGAGAATCACCCTTTGTTGATTCTCTCTCTGGCCCTCAGTCATCACGTGCTGTCTCTGCTGACTTTTCTCATCTCAACAGTTAAATGCATCAGGAACAGCAGAAGCAGCGGTAGTTGCTGCATGGGACGGACGACTGTAGTGATTGGAACCCCAACAGAAACCTGCAGGTTGGCTCAACCTCTGATGGACCTATAAGTACGTGGAGGTCCTGGGAGGAACTTGTGTTGTCTCAGAGTCAGTCCTTCAGGTCACCAACCCAATACTCAATGTCAGTACAGTGATTTGATTAAGCCCAGCCTTCCTGACTTTAAGGAGGTGATCAGTGTCCTGGATGCGTCTTTGCCGACAACACCTGGACCTTTGAGGTAACTAATTTGTGAAAACCTTAATGAACCGTATCTGTACCTGTTTTTATTCAATTTCTGAAATACTCAATCATAGTAGTACGGTGTGTTTTTTAAAAGTCAGTCAGCTGTCCGGAGCATATCTATCTATCTATCTATCTATCTATCTATCTATCTATCTATCTATCTATCCTGAATAGTTCAGCACCACGAAAGTGGACAGCGACTCTTAGTAGAGTTCAAGGATGCTTGTGCCGTAGGTTCATGATTAAAGTGGATGAGTGTGTTTGCCTCTATTGTTGATCATCTTTTGAAAAAATATAACAACAACTCAACTTTCTTTCATTATTTCATTTTGACGTCTCACAGCTCTCATAATAATTGCCTTTGGTTGAAGTGAAGTGGTTCAAACAAAATAGATGCTGCGTCTTTAAGAGTGTCGATCGGTTTCTCTCTCATTGGATGATGGAAATGGATGGTATTGCCAGCGGATTGAGAACTCTGTGCAAAGCAATCTGGTCCCTGCCCCCTCTTATCCTCAGCGCTGTAACACTTCGACACCACCAAAACGACTGGGAGAAGAGCAATGAGTACTCGTGTTTACAATATAGAAAAATTCACATTTGGGGTGCATCCGTGCTCAGTAATTTGTGAAAATTGTTCTATGGGAATAATACCTGCGGTATGGATTTTTAGGATTTTTCTATACATTATGTCGCTTGGAATTAATTTATCATCATAACGGACCGGGAATGACAAAGAGATACCAAAGGACTGGGTGTGGCACTTTGGCATCTGTTTCTCTTGTGGACTACAATGAACGGACAGACTCGTTTAATATCCAGAACTAAGGCAGGGCTCTGTGGTAGGAAATCTAGCCAAAGATCTAGGTTTGGGACTGTCTGAGATTTTTTTGATAATGGCTGCGAGTCGCCTCTGGGGCTGGTAAGCAGTATTTCAGTGTGGATGGGGAGGGCGGGCGGTGGTGAGTGACAGAATGAACTTGGGGCTATGTGGACAAAGCGCCAGCTCAATGTAATCTGCCTCTGCAGGTTCCCATGGTGAAGACCCATTGCAACTCTCTCGCGTTGAAGTTGAAATACAGGACGTGGCGATAATGCCCAGAATTTGTCGAATGATGGCGTCGGTTGCAGGATCTACGGTTGTGAGGGTTCCGTTTCATTTGAAGCGCCGCCAGACCAGACGTTGGCGGTAATTCCTGCTGATCATACACTCTCAGTAAAGATGAATGTTTTAGTATTCGAGTTAAAGAAGTTGCCGGTGGAAGGAAAGTCCCTGAATTGATTTTGGCAAAACTCTTAGACAGAGAGAAAAAGGCTGTTCATAAGCTTTTATTGACAGCTCTAGATGGAGGCAACCCAGGGAAATCAGGAAGCTCTCAAATATCCATTAAAGTCCTTGATATTAACGATAACGTCCCAGCTTTTGAGAAGTCCTTGTATAAAGTATTTATCAATGAAAACGCCGCAGAAGGTGCAATGATCGTTCAAACAAAAGCGTCAGATATGGACGATGGTCAAAACGGAGAAATAGAATACTCGTTTGGAGCACACACATCAGATAGTGTTCTCTCTGTTTTTAGTATTGATAATGTGTCGGGAACAATATTTCTTAAAGGAAAACTAGATTTCGAATCGACTTCAAATTATGAAATAGACATAAGTGCAAAAGACAGAGGCAGTCCGAGAATGGAGGGGCACTGTACTGTGCAGGTCGAAGTTTTAGATGTTAACGATAATGCTCCAGAAATAATACTCACCTCTCACCCAAAGCCAGTGCGCGAAGACTCGCCCAGTGGCACCGTAGTAGCGTTGATTAGTGGGGACATGACTCTGTTGATAACAGTAAAAATGTGACCTCAGTGTCTAAGAAATCTCAATTTGCACCAGAGCCTCGTTTGCACCTAAAATTGCACTGGTTCACCAGTGGTATTTTAGATCGAGAAAATGTCTCGAACTATGACGTGAGATAACGGCCACTAGATTCAGGCTCTCCTCCTCTGTCCAGTAGAAAACTGCCTGTCCAGCATCACTGATGTGAATGACAACCCTCTGTATTCATAAGCCTCCTATAATGTATATTTAAAGGAATGGGTACCAGGCTCTATCCTGCTCAGTATCAGCCTCTGACCTGGATTTCAGTGAAACGCCAAAATCTCTTACTCTATACTGGATTCTAAATTGGGATTATAATACTATGTTTACATTAGCTCAGATGGCAGCATCTGGCCTCGTTTATTTGTGACAGAAACTGAAAGGTGTTTCAGATTCAACAGGTTCGAGCAATAAGGATCAGGGCTCTCCGTCTCTCGGCAGCAGCATGCCATGTTTTTATCTGGACCGGAACGACAACGCCCGCTGTTATTTGCCTCATCACTTTGCCTGGGCTCCTCTCTCTCATCAGGATGCCCCGCTCCCGCTAAGCGGGTCACCTGGTTACAGGTGACGGCAGCCGTGGACGCGAGCTCAGGCCTGCTGGATCTCCTACAGGCTGGCAGAGCCACAGACGCCTCTCCTCTTCACCCGTCCGTCTGCTGGGGAGGTGAGGACTATGACGTGCTGGCCGGGCGGGTTTGACTCCTCTCAGAGGCTACTTATAGAGATCAAGGACGACGGGAACCGGTCCAGTCCGCCACCGTCACGGTGTCCCATCCTGCTGGAGGACGGTCTCCATGATTATCTTAGACTACTCCGACGAAGGTAACCGGCCAGCAAGAAAATGGAGGTATAACTCTGTTTGATTCTCTCTCTGGCCTCGGTGTCCGTGCTGTCTCTGCTGACTTGTCTTAACGGTTAAATCATGGACAATAGAGAAGCAGCGGTAGTTGCTGCATGGACGGACCGACTGTGATGATTACAAGAACTGAAACCTGCCAGTTCAGCTCAACACTGTGGACCTATAAAGTACATTGGGGTCCTGGGGAGGAGACATGTTGTCTCAAGTCAGTCCCTTCCAGGTCCTGTATGTCTCAATAACTCCAGAACAGTGATTTCACTTTGATTATTGTATCTGCTGTCTGGGGTGATCAGTGTCTTGGATGCGTCTTTACCCGACAGCACCTGGACCTTTGAGAGCCAGCAGGTGAGCAGAAAACAGTCATTCATCTTGATAATGAAGATATAAATATCATGTTTGTTTTTTATTCAGTACATGAAATACTCAATCCTATAATAGTCTGTCATGAAAGTCAGTCAGCTGTCAAAACAAATCCATCTCTATATATTTCCATCCATTCACCCATCCTTGCTGGTTGGTATAAATAGTTTTCGTCACAGTTTTCACGTTGTCTGTTATAAAATTTGATTTCAATGTAAGAAAAAGCCATATGAGGTGCATATAATGTATTCAGAAACTGTAAGATAAGCTGTGTTAAAGACATGCAACGTTTGAACAATTCAGCACCACGAGAGTGGACAGCGACTGTGAAATGCAGTCACTATCATGTAACGTTAGAACAGTGTGGATTTATTTACTCTGCTCAGTTATACTGACAGTAGATAGATGTGTAGTGTTTCTTATGCATTCACATTTTTCTGTAATAGGACATTTAATCTTATCTTTTTCTTGTTTGAGGTGCTGAGTGACAGGTGTTTTTCCATTGTGTATGTGTTGCAATGACAGGGATTCATCATATTTGACATACACTGATATTTGTTAGAATCACTCCACATGAAAGCTCAGAGAGAAGATGTATGCTGCCGCTTTAAGAGTGTCGATCGGTTTCTCTCTCATTGGATGATGGAAATAGATGCTGTGCACCAATAGGATTCAGAACTGTACAAAGCAATCTAGTCCCTGCCCCCACGCAGCCTCAGCGCTGTAACACTGAGAATGCAATGAGCTCCAGAAGAGAGAGCAATGGGCTACCGTTTTTAAAGATTTAACCATATAAATTTTAGTTTACAGTCATGCTCAGACACTGTGGTAATTTGTCTTTGGGAGTATTTCCTACTATCGTGGATTCCCGCATTGCTATAAACAAGCCCTTGTTTGGAATGTATGTGTTATAACGGACTAAGGATGACAAAGACAATAGGATATCGAGACTGGAGATGGCAGGCGCTTTGGTGGCATCATTTCTTTCTCTTGTGGACTACAATAGACGGACAGACTCGTTACAGCATCCCAGAGGAACTAAAACAGGGCTCTGTGGTAGGAAATCTAGCCAAAGATCTGGGTTTGGGACTGTCTGAGATTTTTGACCGTAAGCTGCGAGTCGCCTCTGAGGCTGGTAAGCAGTATTTCAGTGTGGATGCGGGGAAGGGCGAGCTGGTGGTGAATGACAGAATAGACAGAGAGGCTTTATGTGGACAAAGCGCCAGCTGTGTTCTACCTCTGCAAGTGGTTGTTGAAAATCCTTTGCAGTCTCATCGAATTGAAGTGGAAATAAGAGACGTAAATGACAATTCTCCTAGTTTTCTTACACAGGAGATTAACCTTAAAATACCAGAATCAGTTGCACTTGGTAGACGGTTCCCTCTGGAGAGTGCGGAGGACCCTGATGTTGGAAGCAATTCTTTGAAAACCTACTCTCTAAGCAAAAACGATTATTTTTCTCTAAAATTTAAAGACACAAAAAATGGTAAAGCGGTCCCAGAATTGGTGTTAGAAAAGCCATTAGACCGGGAAAAGAATGCTCTGCATCAGCTGCTGTTGACAGCGTTAGATGGAGGAAACCCAGTCACATCAGGAACCTGTAAAATCACAATTACTGTACTTGATAATAACGATAATTTTCCGGTGTTCACCGAAAATGAATACAAAGTATCTTTAAAGGAGAACAGCACCAAAGGGACACTTATAATCAAACTGACAGCCACAGATGCTGACGATGGTGTTAATAGTGAAATAAAATATTCTTTCGGGTCCCGCACTCCAGACTTTGTGTTGTCGACATTTGAAATAAATGATATGACAGGAGAAATATTATTAAAAGGAGTATTAGATTATGAAAGCTCGAAACAATACCTTATTGATATTACTGCTAAAGACAAAGGCATCCCCGAAATGGAGGGTCACTGTCGTGTACAATTGGACATAGAGGACATAAATGATAATGCTCCAGAAATAGTGCTCACTTCCAAACCCAGTCCTGTGCGTGAGGACGCACCAAGTGGCACAGTTGTGGCTTTGATCAGTGCGCGAGACCTTGACTCCGGGGCGATAATGGTAAAGTGACGCTACATCTTCCCAAACGTTCTCCTTTCACCCTTAAACCATCGTTTTCTAATAATTATGAACTGGTTACTGGTGGTCCTCTAGACAGGGAGCGTTTCTCAGAGTTAACATCGAGATAACAGCCACTGATTCAGGCTCTCCTCCTCTGTCCAGTAAGAAAACTATACCTGTCAGCATCACTGATGTGAATGACAACCCTCCTGTATTCACTCAGCCCTCCTATAATGTATATTTAAAAGAGAATGGGGTACCAGGCTCTATACTGTACTCAGTATCAGCTTCTGACTTGGATTTCGGTGAACACGCTAAAGTCTCTTACTCTATACTGGACTCTAAAGTGCAGGACGTTTCTGTCTCATCCTATGTTTACATTAACTCAGATAACGGCAGCATCTACAGCATGCACTCGTTTGACTATGAGAAACTGAAGGTGTTTCAGATTCAGGTTCAGGCAAAGGATCAGGGCTCTCCGTCTCTCAGCAGCAACGCCACTGTCCATGTTTTTATCCTGGACCAGAACGACAACGCCCCCGCTGTTAGTTACCCCTCCTCCGCTGCCCTGGGCTCCCTCTCTCATCAGAGGATGCCCCGCTCCGCTAAAGCAGGTCACCTGGTTACTAAGGTGACGGCCGTGGACGATGACTCGGGCCATAACGCCTGGATCTCCTACAAACTGGCGGAGGCCACAGACGCCTCTCTCTTCACCGTCAATCTGTACACAGGGGAGGTGAGGACTAAACGCGCTGTGTCCGAGCAGGACGACTCCTCTCAGAGGCTGCTTATAGAATCCAAGGACGACGGGGAACCGGTCCAGTCCGCCACCGTCACGGTGTCCATCCTGCTGGAGGACGGTCTCCATGAGCCCATCTTAGACCTCCGACAGAAAATGGCCGAGCCCAGCAAGAAAAATGGGAGAATCACCCTTTATTTGATTCTCTCTCTGGCCTCGGTGTCCGTGCTGTCTCTGCTGACTTTTCTCATCTTAACGGTTAAATGCATCAGGAACAGCAGAAGCAGCGGTAGTTGCTGCATGAGACGGACTGACTGTGATGATTACAAGAACCCCAACAGAAACCTGCAGATTCAGCTCAACACTGATGGACCTATAAGGTACATGGAGGTCTGGGAGGCATGTTGTCTCAGAGTCAGTCCTTCAGGTCCTGTATGTCTCCAATGTCAGAGTACAGTGATTTCACTTTGATTAAACCCAGCAGCACCACTGACTTTAAGGAGGTGATCAGTGTCCTGGATGCGTCTTTACCCGACAGCACCTGGACCTTTGAGAGCCAGCAGGTGAGCAGATGACAGGTTATTTTGACGTTCCCATCACATGTTTGCTGATTTTCCATATTAAAATAACATATCATGATGTTTCATTGTCGTCTGATATGAATCTTGTTTTCATGGTGAAGACTGAATGTCCCAGCCTTCTAATCTTTTTTTATCAGCCTCTATTCTAAAACAATGTGTAAGGTGAGCATAGTTGAATTGTTTTTGTCAAGTGTACACTTAGTTACTGTTAACTTAAAGTAAGGGCTGTGTGCTTTGGTATTATGACAATGGCAAAAGTTTTATTTATTTTCATTTTTATTTTGGACCTAAAACGACTTTGATTTTCCATACATGCCGTTAGGAATGATTGGGGTTTTGAATGCCTATGATGAGTTGGTGTATGTTCTTTTCTGTGAATGCACATTGTCTTTGATTGTTTGAGTGGGATAATACTCTAGTATCTCACACAGCAGTGCATCTATGTCGACTCTCATGAGCGCAGCTGTGTCTTTAAATGCACTGCTCACTCCTCTTCCTATTGGGTGCTAGTGAGGGATGCTGTGCGCCAATCGCATGCAGAACTGTACAAAGAGATCTACCCCCTCCCCCTTGCAGCCTCAGCACCGTAAACGTTAACAATGCATAGAGCTGGAGGACGGTGGATGATGCGTTCTTATCCCGGAGATGAACACGAAACCGTTGATTTAGGACTCGGACATGAACAAAAAATCTTTATATATGTTTATGGGAGTAGCTAATGCTCTCTTTGAACTGGATATTATCTTCGATTCTCTCGATCGGAAATAACACATTCTAACGGATCGGGGATGACAAAGAGAATGGGATACCGAGACTGGAGATGGCAGGCGCTTTGATGGCATCATTTCTTCCTCTTGTGGAGTATAATAGACGGACAGACTCGTTACAGAGGAATAAACAGGGCTCTGTAGTAGGAAATCTAGCCAAAGATCTGGGTTTGGGTTTATCAGATATTTTTGACCTTACACTGCGGGTCGCCTCTGAGGCTGGTGAACAGTATTTCAGTGTGGATGTGGGGAAGGGCGAGCTGGTGGTGAATGACAGAATAGACAGAGAGTCTTTATGTGGACACAGCCCCAGCTGTGTGTTGCCTTTGCAGATCGTTCTTGAGAATCCTCTAAATTTACATCGGATTGAGGTAGAAATAAAAGATATAAATGACAATTCCCCGGGTTTCATACAAAAGAAATGTCGTTAAAAATTGCTGAATCGGCAGCAGTGGGAGCTCGTTTTGTTTTGGAGAGTGCAGAAGATTCAGATGTTGGAAGTAATTCGGTGAAATCGTACACCTTGACTAAAAACGACTGTTTTACTTTGAAAATGAAGGAGGTTGAGGATGGCAAAACAGTCCCCGAGTTAGTGTTAGAGAAGCCTCTTGATCGAGAGAAGAAAGCCGTTCATAAGCTACTATTGACTGCATTAGACGGAGGGAACACAGTTATGTCTGGTACCTCACAGATCACAATCACAGTGCTTGATGTAAATGACAATTTCCACTTTGATAAAAACGTATATAAAGTTTCCTTACAGGAGAATACTGCAAAGGATACTTTTGTTGTCAAAATTACAGCAACTGATGCTGACGAGGGACCAAACGGAGAAGCTGAATTCTCTTTTGGCTCGCGGACACCAGATTCTGTCTCATCAGTATTTGAGATCAATTCATTAACAGGAGAAATACGTTTGAAAGGAGACTTAGATTATGAAAGAGATACATCCTACGAAATTGAAATAACGGCTAAAGATAAGGGGGTTCCTCAAATGGAGAGTCACTGTCGTCTACAGATAGATGTTGAAGATGTTAATGATAACACTCCAGAAATTGTTCTCACGTCTCAGCCAAAGCCAGTACGCGAAGACTCACCAAGTGGCACAGTGGTGGCTTTGCTCAATGCACGTGATGCTGACTCCGGTAATAATAGCAAAGTGACACTGCAACTACCCAAAGGTTCTCCTTTCACTCTAAAACCATCTTATTCTAATAATTATGCACTGGTTACAAGTGGCGCTTTAGACCGAGAGCGTTTCTCAGAGTATAACAGTGAGATAACAGCCACTGATTCAGGCTCTCCTCCTCTGTCCAGTAAGAAAACTATACCTGTCAGCATCACTGATGTGAATGACAACCCTCCTGTATTCACTCAGCCCTCCTATAATGTATTTAAAAGAGAATGGGGTACCAGGCTCTATACTGTACTCAGTATCAGCCTCTGACCTGGACTTTGGTGAAAACGCCAAAATCTCTTACTCTATACTGGACTCTAAAGTGCAGGACGTTTCTGTCTCATCCTATGTTTACATTAACTCAGATAACGGCAGCATCTACAGCATGCACTCGTTTGACTATGAGAAACTGAAGGTGTTTCAGATTCAGGTTCAGGCAAAGGATCAGGGCTCTCCGTCTCTCAGCAGCAACGCCACTGTCCATGTTTTTATCCTGGACCAGAACGACAACGCCCCCGCTGTTAGTTACCCCTCCTCCGCTGCCCTAGGCTCCCTCTCTCATCAGAGGATGCTCCGCTCCGCTAAAGCAGGTCACCTGGTTACTAGGGTGACGGCCGTGGACGCTGACTCGGGCCATAACGCCTGGATCTCCTACAAACTGGCGGAGGCCACAGACGACTCTCTCTTCACCGTCAATCTGTACACAGGGGAGGTGAGGACTAAACGCGCTGTGTCCGAGCAGGACGACTCCTCTCAGAGGCTGCTTATAGAGATCAAGGACGACGGGGAACCGGTCCAGTCCGCCACCGTCACGGTGTCCATCCTGCTGGAGGACGGTCTCCATGAGCCCATCTTAGACCTCCGACAGAAAATGGCCGAGCCCAGCAAGAAAAATGGGAGAATCACCCTTTATTTGATTCTCTCTCTGGCCTCGGTGTCCGTGCTGTCTCTGCTGGCTTTTCTCATCTTAACGGTTAAATGCATCAGAACCTTGGCAGAAGCAGTGAATTTGCTGCATGAATGGTTGACTGTTGTTCTAGAACCCCAACAGAAACCTGCAGATTCAGCTCAACACTGATGGACCTATAAAGTACGTGGAGGTCCTGGGAGGAGACATGTTGTCTCAGAGTCAGTCCTTCAGGTCCTGTATGTCTCCAATGTCAGAGTACAGTGATTTCACTTTGATTAAACCCAGCAGCACCACTGACTATAAGGAGGTGATCAGTGTCCTGGATGCGTCTTTACCCGACAGCACCTGGACCTTTGAGAGCCAGGTGAGCAGATGACAATAGTGGAGCACTGTGTAATTTTATGTCGTTGCAAACCATTTCCTGCTTTAAATACTGAACTGGTGATAACATGCTGTTGTCATGGTCATTAAACGATAGACTGCGAGTAATCAGTCATAAACATTTTTCTTTCTTTCTTTAGCGGCGTTTGATAGATGTTGTTTTCGGGGTTCCGATGATAGTTGCTCTTAGCTATCATCTGCATGTAATTTGAACTTTTGATATCATATACTGTCGTGTCTTTCAATCATTATTGTCAGTTTATTAATGCAGCAAGATACTGAGAAGGTCATCAAGCTCTTATTTCAACCCCGTCATACTCATCAACGCATCCTGACCGTTATGCTGGGCTTTTGTTGTTCACGTATTTTCTGTTTGCAAAGAAGATTTTTAGTTTTCATCTGCCTAATATTTCTTTCTTATACAAATTCCTACATTATGTGTAAGTTCAGATCTTGTTTGACTTCTGTTTGCGTAATAGTGTATTTGAGTTTTTTGGACTGATCCATTTATAGTTGTATAAATGGCAGCGTGTTTCAGCACCACTCAGCTGGACAGCGAAACTTTGAATATGCTTCATGACTGGGTTAAACTGCTTTCACTAACTGCACAACACTGTCCACTTTTTTCTTTTTTCAAATTCTAATAATAGTTTGTTGAATCAAAAGCTCGAACAACCAGAACACAGACAGTATTTTTCTTTTTTGTAATCAGATTTCATTATATGCATTGACATTAGTGGCGACGTATAACAGATGGCACCCTTTCATATCTCTACATACTCTCAATGCACTGAGGTAGATTCTTTCTAGGGCGACTGTTTCTTTAAAAGCACTACTCACCTCCCTCCTTATTGGATGGTAGAGATGGGTACTGTGCACCAATGAAACGTTGAACTATACAAAGAGATCTACTCCCTCCCCCATGCAGCCTCAGCACCATAAACACTTACATTGCAATGAGCTGGATGAGAGGGAGTGATGCTCTTTTCGGAATTAAAACGAAAATCTTTATTTACTTTCTGCTATGACGTGATTTTGGATCTTTGTTTTGGATTAATGCTTTATGGCAATGGATGGCCTCTTATTTTGATTACCTCCTGGGAAATATTCCTAACGGACCGGGGATGACTGAAGAATAGAGGTACCGAGACTGGAGATGGCAGGCGCTTTGGTGGCATCATTTCTTTCTCTTGTGGACTACAATAGACGGACAGACTCGTTACAGCATCCCAGAGGAACTAAAACAGGGCTCTGTGGTAGGAAATCTAGCCAAAGATCTGGGTTTGGGACTGTCTGAGATTTTTGACCGTAAGCTGCGAGTCGCCTCTGAGGCTGGTAGGCAGTATTTCAGTGTGGATGCGGGGAAGGGCGAGCTGGTGGTGAATGACAGAATAGACAGAGAGGCTTTATGTGGACAAAGCGCCAGCTGTGTTGACTCTTCAAGTGATTATTGATAAACCGTTACAATTGTGCGAGTCGAGGTGGAAATACAGGATGATAATGACC
This sequence comes from Lates japonicus, assembly GCA_033238685.1. NCBI lineage: Eukaryota > Metazoa > Chordata > Actinopteri > Centropomidae > Lates > Lates japonicus. Next base: position 35,181 of record BRZM01004204.1, read on the forward strand.
AATTCTCCAATATTTCCTCGCAAGATATTATGTTAGGAAATATCAGAAGTCGACGGCAGGGGCGTTTTCCACTAGAGACTGCTGAAGATCTTTTGATGTTGGAGTAAATTCCGTTAGGTCATACCATAAGTAAGATGACTTTTTTGGTTTAAGATAAAAGACGTATCTGGTGGGAGAGGGAAAGGTCCCAGGCTAGTCTTGTCTAAATCTCTGGATAGGGAGAAAGATAAGACATCAGCTTCTTCAACAGCCCTCGACGGGGAAACCCAGTGAAATCTGGGACATCTCTGATAACTATAAATGCTTGATATTAATGATCATTTTCCTGTATTTGAAAAATATTTACAAAGTCTCCATAAAAGTGAAAACAGTGTACAAGGTGCATCTATTCTTAAACTAACAGCAAAGACATTGATGAAGGTCCTAATGAATGAGTATTCATTTGGAACTCACACACAGATACTATCCTGTCTGTATTTTGATATTGATTCTCAACCGGAGAAATACGTCTTATAGTAGATTTTGAAACGGGTAAATTGAAATTGATATTGGCGCAAAGACAAGGAGCACCGAGAATGGAGGCATTGCACTGTCCGCATAAATTGATGGATGTTAACGATAATGCTCCAAATATTTCTGACCTCCCCAACCAAACTCTGTACTGAGGACACCAAGTGGCACAGTAGTGCATCTAATCAGTGCTCGAGACCTTGACTCTGGTGACCCAGCAGTGAGAGTGTCAGCTACAGCTCCCCAAAGGGTTCTCCTTTTTAACCTGAAACCCTCTTTTCTGATAATTACGCACTGGTTACCAGTGGTCTTTAGACCGAGCATTTCTCAGAAGTATAACATTGAGATAACAGCCACTGATTTAGAGTTTCTCCGCCTCTGTCGACTAAAAAACTATAAATGTCACCATTACTGATGTAAGTAATACCTGTATTCACACAGCCGCCTATGTTGTATATTTAAAAGAGAATCGGGTACCAGGCTCTATACTGTACTCAGTATCAGCCTCTGACCTGGACTTTGGTGAAAACGCCAAAATCTCTTACTCTATACTGGACTCTAAAGTGCAGGACATTCTGTCTCATCACATGTTTACATTAACTCAGATAACGGCAGCATCTACAACACTCGTTTGAGAAACTGAAGGTTAACCAGATTCAGGTTCAGGCAAAGGATCAGGGCTCTCCGTCTCTCAGCAGCAACGCCACTGTCCATGTTTTATCCTGGACAGACGACCTTTGCTGTTACCTCCTCCGCTGCCTGGGCTCCTCTCTCTCATCAGAGGATGCCTCCCGCTAAAAGCAGGTCACCTGGTTACTAAGGTGACGGCCGTGGACATGACTCAGGCCTGCGCTGGATCTCTACAAACTGGGAGGCCACAGGCGCCTCTCTTCACCGTCGATGCTTGCACAGGAGGTGAGGACTAAACGCGCTGTGGCTCAGGCGGGACGGCTCCTCTCAGAGGCTGCTTATAGAGATCCAAGGACGACGGGGAACAGTCAGTCCGCCACCGTCACAGTGTCCATCCTGCTGGGCGGTCTCCTGGCCCATCTTAGACCTCCGACCCAGAAAGTAAGCGGGCTTGTAGAAAATGGAAATCACCTTTGTTTGATTCTCTCTGGCCTCAGTGTCCGTGCTGTCTCTACTGACTTTTTCTCCATCACCAACGAATTCGTCGTAGGGAACAGCAAAACAGCGGTAGTTGCTATGAGACGGACCGACTGTGATGATTACAAGAACCCCAACAGAAACCTGCAGATTCAGCTCAACACTGATGGACCTATAAAGTACGTGGAGGTCCTGGGAGGAGACATGTTGTCTCCAGGTCAGTCCTTCAGGTCCTGTATGTCAATGTGAAACAATCGTTTCTTTGATTAATAACACTGACTTTAGGAGGTGGTATCCTGGATGCGTCTTACCGGTAGCACCTGGACCTTTGAGAATGTGGTGACGAAAACAAAGATCGGCTGTTGTATAGTTTCAGTGATTATTGGCATCTAAATTACCTTTTTTGTGTTGATTAATGTGTAGGGAGAGAGACATGTTGGTACGGTGTTTTGACCTGGTTAATTTAGATATTTCTATTGGCAGCTTCAGATGTATGATTTAATTTTTCCATAAATAACTTTTGAAACAATGTAATTTCAAAGTATTTTTGCGTAATACTGTTCATTATCCCCATTTAGACTCGTGATGCAATTACGTACTTAAATGCCACTTTTGTCATTTAATCAGAGAATCATGTTTTACATGTTCACAGAGTTGATTATTTTTCATATTTGTATGTTATGCAAGGAAGCATATTACTTTTTTAAAAGACAAAGTTTGTTTTTATTGTCACGTAATGTGTATAATTTGAGACTGTTTCTAAAAGAGGAATTCTAAAATAATATTTTTTAAATGACCAAATTGTATCTGAGAAATTTTGCACACATAACCTATAGCATTTCTAAGTTGATCCCCTATTATACAATGCATCTCTATCAGTCAGCTGGATATTTGAAAATGTTTTATCAACATTTTAATAGGCTAATTTAATCATTAACCATCCAAATTAATTTTATAATATGCTTAGGCAGGATTCAATATGCCAGCAGCAGCCACTAAAAACTAGGTTTATTGCCTATTTTGTAATATCAATCCTCGTTTTTTGTGTGTTGGGGGTTGTTTGTTTGCTTGCGTGTTTTTCATGTGATAATTCAAGTCATCACACAGATCTGACTTCCCCTTATGCCATGGTTGTATTGCGACGGAGGGGGTGTAGTTGCTTTGTGGCAGAGTCAGCTCTCTGTGATTGGATAGTAAAGAAGGATGCTGTGAACCAATAGCAGGCAGAACTGTACAAAGAGATCTACTCCATCCCCCATTCACTCTCACCACAGTAACACTCACAGTCTCAGAGCTGGAGGAGATGCGCTCATCCGAGGTTTCAAATTTACTTTATTATTCTGGGATTTATCAATTGTAAAATTTCCATTTACAGCGATGGAATTAATGTTGACCTGGTTATATGAACAACACCTCGATGAGAAATAACATATTCTAAGGGATCGAGGATGACAAAGAGAATGGGATACCGAGACTGGAGATGGCAGGCGCTTTGGTGGCATCATTTCTTTCTCTTGTGGACTACAATAGACGGACAGACTCGTTACAGCATCCCAGAGGAACTAAAACAGGGCTCTGTGGTAGGAAATCTAGCCAAAGATCTGGGTTTGGGACTGTCTGAAATTTTTGACCGTAAGCTGCGAGTCGCCTCTGAGGCTGGTAAGCAGTATTTCAGTGTGGATGCGGGGAAGGGCGAGCTGGTGGTGAATGACAGAATAGACAGAGAGGCTTTATGTGGACAAAGCGCCAGCTGTGTTCTACCTCTGCAGGTTGTAATAGAGAATCCTCTACATCTTTATCGGATAGAGGTGGAGATAAGAGATGTCAATGACAATTCCCCGATTTTTCTCAGCAAAGAAAAAAATTTGAAAATTGCGGAGCTGACAGCAGTGGGTGCACGCTACCCTTTGGAGACCGCACAAGACCTCGACGTCGGTAGTAATTCACTAAAATCATACAGTCTCAGTAAAGATGAATGTTTTAGTTTGAAAATTAAAGACTCAGCTAATGGAAGAAAAGTGCCAGAGCTTGTATTAGAGAAACCACTTGACAGAGAAAAACAAAACGTCCACCATTTACTGCTGACAGCGTTAGATGGGGGCAATCCTGTCAAGACTGGAACATCAAAGATTATAGTGACTGTATTAGACAACAACGATAACGTCCCTGTTTTCAAAAAGGCGTTATACAAAATAAGTCTACCTGAAAATAGTCAAAGTGGCTTCATGCTCGCAAAAGTAGAGGCAACAGACGCAGATGAGGGTATTAATGGAGAAATTGAATATTCATTTGCTGACCACACACCCGATACATTGTTGTCCATTTTTCAGATAAACTCGGAAACAGGGGAAATTTTCCTTATAGGACAATTAGATTACGAAAACGTTGCAATACATGAATTTGACATTACCGCAAAAGATAAAGGTGTTCCTGAAATGGAAGGTCATTGTCGTGTTCAAGTGGAGGTGTTAGACGTGAACGATAATGCTCCAGAAATTGTTGTAACGTCAAAACCGCGTCAAGTACCCGAGGACGCACCCAGTGGCACAGTAGTGGCACTGCTCACTGCTCGGGACCTTGACTCTGGTGATAATGGAAAAGTGACATTACAACTTCCCAAAGATTCTCCTCTAACTCTAAGGCCTTCAGTTTCTAATAACTATGCGCTAGTGACAAGGGGTGGTCTAGACAGGGAGCGTTTCTCAGAGTATAACATTGAGATATGTCACTGGGTTCTAAAATCCTCCTCTGTCCAGTAAAGAGACTCTATACCTGTATCAGCATCCTCAGTGTGAATGACAACTCTCCCGTATTCACTCAGCCCCACTCTGTGTATATTTAAAGAAGATGGTGCTGGGCTCTATACTGTGCTCAAAATATCAGCCTCTGTGGACTTTGGTGTAACCTTGGAAGTCTCTTATTCCTATACTGGACTCTATGATTGCAGGTTGTCTCATCCTATGTTTGAAATTAACTCCAGATAACAGCATCTGGCATGCGCTCAGTTTGACTATGAGAAACTGAAGGTGTTTCAATTCAGAGTTCGAGCCAAAGGATCGGGCTCTCGTCTCTCAGCAGCAACGCCACTGTCCATGTTTTATCCTGGACCAGAACGACAACGCCCGCTGTGTTATTTACCTCCTCCGCTGCCCTGGGCTCCCTCTCATCAGGATCTTTTGCTCCATCAAGCAGTGCCTGGTTACTGCAAGGTGACGGCCGTGAATACTTCGCTCGGGCCGCGCGCCTGGATCTCCTACACAAACTGGCAGAGGCCACAGACGCCTCTGTGCAAATCAGCGAATCTCAGCCTCCAGGAGGTGAGGACTAAACGCGCTGTGTCCGAGCAGGACGACTCCTCTCAGAGGCTGCTTATAGAGATCAAAGACGACGGAGAACCGGTCCAGTCCGCCACCGTCACGGTGTCCATCCTGCTGGAGGACGGTCTCCGCGGCTGTCAGACCTCCAGAGCATAATGTGGCAGGCCCAGCAAGAAAATTAGGAGAATCACCCTTTGATGCTCTCTCTCTGGCCTCGGTGTCCGTGCTGTCTCTGCTGACTTTTCTCATCTTAACGGTTAAATGCATCAGGAACAGCAGAAGCAGCGGTAGTTGCTGCATGAGACGGACCGACTGTGATGATTACAAGAACCCCAACAGAAACCTGCAGATTCAGCGCAACACTGATGGACCTATAAAGTACGTTAGGTCCTGCGGAGGAACATGTTGTTATCAAGTCAGTCCTTCAGGTCTGTATGTCTCAATGTCAGAGTGCAGTGATTTCACTTTGATTAAACCCAACAGCACCACTTCGGCTTTAAGGGTGAGTAAGTGTACCTAGATGCGTCTTTGCCCAAACAGCACCCTGGACTGGCACGAGGAGCCAGTGACAGGGCAGCCACCAACTAATTACATGCACAAATTTCTAACACCATTGCTAAAGCTGCAATGGCCAGAGAGTGCTCCTTTGCTTTCTTTGCGAGAAATCATAATAACAAGGGAATTCAACAGAAGCTCTAAAATTCTGGATATGTTACTTTTTAGTTTAGTGTATTTGAAATTAAAACATTACATTTATATCCAAATTCAAACTTGTAATTTGTCTAGTTAACTTAGACAGCGTTTGTGGTAGAGCGGCTGTTATCAATTGACTGAAGACTGTGTTGGGTGTTGAATGGCTTTTCAAGCTATGCTTTCCATTTCTGACGATGGACAGCGTCTGACCCATGAGGCGTATAGAGGGCACGCTAATAGATTACTGTTGATGGTATTTCCTCAAGGAGTAACACTGAAAATGCATGAACATTTAACTAACATAATTAGCTATTTTCACTTATTTAATGTCTGGACTTTTTAAGCGCTGATGGTGCACCAAAAATAAAAAAAATAAAAAATAATTTGGTCTGTGTGGAATTGAGAATTAACAATAAATGTTATGATAATAAGACATTGACTAAGTACATGTATTTATTTTACATTTATTTAAGTCATAGGCATGTTAAACTGTTTCTCCTCATTTTGTTTCACTTGCTCTTACACGACAAACAAAGTGGTGAAATTAATGTCTTTAACGGTGCTGTAGTTTCCCTCTCATTGGATGTAGAGATGGATGCTGTGCTGCCAATAAGTTCAGAACTGTACAAAGAGATCCTCCCTCCATCACAGCTTCAGCACCAAAACCACAATGCTCGGGATGGGGGAAGAGTAGGTAAATGGTTGATGTACTCGAAGTATAAGATTATATCTTAATTTTATTTCTGACCATGAACAGGCATCATTTTATTGGAATATGTCGCGCTTTTGGAATAAGGATTTTGACTTTATGTTCTTTGTTACTGTGGATTGGAAATAATGTATTTTACTGAATCAGTGATGACAAAGACGATGGGATATCGAGACTGGAGATGGCAGGCGCTGGTGGCATCATTTCTTTCTGCGCTGGACTACAGGCGTAGATGGGACCAGACTCAATGCAGGCATCCAGAGGAACTAAAACAGGAGCTCTGGTAGGAAATCTAATAAGATCTGGGTTTGGGTTTGTCTGGTGATAAACAAGCTGCGGAAGGTCGCCTCTGAGGCTGGTAAGCCGGTATTTCAGTGTGGATGCGGGAAGGGCAGGCTGGTGGTGGGCGGACGGAATAGACAGAGGCTTTTGCATGGACCTGAAGCGCCAGCTGTGTTCTGCAGAGTGGTTGTTGAGGACCCGTTGCCAGTTGCATCAGGTTCAGAGATACAGAGATATTAATGACAATTCTCAGTTTCAATGAATTATCTTTAAATTATAGCCAGATGGCAGTTGTGCTTTTTCCTTTGGAAGCGCAACGGACCGATGTTGGCAGCAATTCACTCAAATCTATGCACTCTTAGTAAAATGGTGTTGTTCCTTAAAATCAAAGAGATAGGGTGGTAAGACCC
>BRZM01004204.1:79747-102519 GCA_033238685.1 Lates japonicus
GAAGCAGGCCGAGACAAGTGGGGTGGGTGGGTGGTGGTGGAGGGATCCAGGAGAGTCGGGTATGGGTGCAGTTCTTGCCCAGCGGGGAGGTGAAAGTGTAACCATGGTTTACCAGGCAAGGGAGTGATGTCATTGCCTCTAATGGGTGCTTGGCATGATGGGGAGGTATTTTTGGGATGGAAGTGAGAGTCTGTCTTCACCCTCAGCAGTTTATTGTCTCACATCAGGAGAAAAGAGTTTGTGTGGAGTGAATTTTTTTTTTTTTTCATTGCAGCTTCTACAGATAATAAAGCATGAGGACTGGCAGTGCCAGTCATTTCAAGTGTGCCAACTTCATCATTTATTACCTGCAGTTTCCCTCTTATTCATTTTCTAGATTATTTCAGCAACTTTGCCTTATTCTTTCCACAGAGACTAAGTCAGGCCAGACAACTGCCTCACTATTGGCAGGGCTGCACTATGATTTTTATTTCCATTATCAATTGATCTGTTGATTGCAATCAATACAACTCGTTTAGCAAATAATGGAAAATTGAAATGAACTAACAATTAGCTGAAAAGCCAAATTGATTTGTGAAACTCTTTTCATCCAACCAACAATCCAAAATCAAGAAGATATTTAATTTACAGCATTAAAACATAAACCGTTTTCCTCTGAATCATTGATCACTACAGCACTAAAGTCAAACAAAGGACTGTGTAGCTACTTCAGTCTTAGATCACAAAGGGTCTACATAAGCAATTTTTCACTTCGAACATCTGCACACATTCCATAACGCAGTCAAAAACAGCAAAAGACACTTAAACATCATTACAGTGCAACCAGTAATAAAAGATCTGTCTCCACTGTTAGGACTGTGAACAGTAATGTTTTGAGGAAGTGCGAATGTCTGTCTGCATTAGAATCTCAGTTTAACACTCTAAAATGCGCCGATAGATGATAATATCTTCCCATACTCACCCTGTTGAGATGGGGTGATTCATCTCTGGACACACACACACACACACACACACACACACACACACACACACGTAGAGCGTGCTTGCAAGACATGCATGCATGCAGCCTTATGAGACACACATATTACAGAACTGCACACAGAGGAAATCAGACTGCTGCAGGCTCAGCTCATAGGTCAGTGACTGAGCAACTCCCTGTCTCTGTCAATGTGTATGGACAGATAGGGGGCAGGAGGGAGGGCAGAGAGGTACACACACACACACATGTACACACTTAAAAACACATAAAAACAAAACAAACTCTTGTTCATTCCTCCTTCCACAATGACCTTGAAAAATGTAACCGCAAACAAGCATGTATAAAAAATAACATGTGTGTGTGTGCACATGGATACTAAACATATAGTATAGTATATATATAGTAAACAAGCAAGTTATCTCATCTTATGGATTGGGGCTCAGGCTTGTAGCAATTAAACCTGACTAGTCAAGACAGACACAACAGCCTCAGGGCTCCGTGGATATCAGCAACACTTCAACTACTTCACATCACTGTTATCACTCTTCAACTTCTGCTGTGATCCAGAATATCTTGAAAGTTAACACAGGACCTTGGAGTTTGTCCCAGTTTTGGGCTCATCAGTAAACATCATCTATCTATTCATCTAAAAAGACATAATCACCGCTGCTTTCTCTGCCAAGCAAGAGTATGAGTTTATCCTACGTAAAATCCTTCAGGACCAGTGATAAACCCACAAACAGGCAACATTGTGATTCTCCCGAGGAGCAAGTGACAAGTGGTAGCAAGGAACAGAAACATTACTGTCTTCTTATAAGCCACAAACATTTCAGTGTCAACCACAGAGCAGCTCTGTTGTTCCACTTCAGGATCTACTGTATCTTATTTGGGCTTACAAGTGTTTCCAGTCACAGATAAAAGTGCAGGAAGAACTCTCCTGTGACAACTGAGAAATATTAATAAGGGCAGAAAGATGTGACTGCATGTCTTGGGTTTCAATCCTGCACACCTAAATGCACATGGTTTGTGCTGATTCACGAGGACAGTCCCATCTGTCAGCTGTGGTCTGTGCTTTTACTCTGGCAGGACCATCAGCAGCAGAAGGAGCCATGGGTGTAGATTATAACACTACATGGCTATAGTTTGTCAACTTGTCCTTTGAGCGGTGTGTGATGTCAGATATATTTAAATCACACTGATCTAGTCCATGCTACTACTGACTTTATCAACCTATGCCTCCACCATTGTGTTGTTTACTTCATAAGGTCTCTGTGTAGGTATTCCCAGCTGTGCGTGTGAGAGAGAGAGAGAAAAAGGGAAGGGAGTAGGGAAAGAGAAGGAGCACTATGGTCATGCATGTGGCTGTGTAACCCCTCGTGCTTATTGATATTCTGTTTGCAGCGGCCTTCAGCTCAGCCTGCAGGAGAAGACAGACCCTCCTCTCTCAGCCTCGCTCATATTTTGGGAGAATTCATCCCCCAGAGAGAAGCGATGATCCGCTGAGATAAGGCTATGACATTAATGGATTAGGAGAAAATGCTAAGAAATGAAAATCGTGGGGTAGGTGGCAAGGGTTTATACCTTTCTGTGTTGAAGTGAGTTCTGAGGATTGTGGGTTCATGGTGAATTTAGGCAGAGGAGAAAGTGAAAGTTTTGCAGAAAAATATGGTGACATGACTTATGTCTGTTGGTGCATAACTGCACCTTGTATGTGATGTTTCTCACAGTTTCACATGCCACTCTGACTGAGGACAAAAAAGCTCATTTGCTTCCTCATACTGCTGACGATGATGATGAGAGAAACGAGGCAATGGCTGATGAGAGAGAGAGGGAAACAAAGAAGAAATGGGGAAAGCAAGCAGAAGAAAGCAGCAAAGAAGGAGGAAATGAAGGAAAGAAAATGAGAGAAATCTTCTGATAAAACAAGTACAGTTGTTAAATAATCAAAACACTCCTACTAATTCAGATAATGCATAGTTCTTTACAAAAGCCCTTACTCCGGTTTTTAATGGGATTTAATGTTTAGGTTGTCTCTTTATATGTTGAACTTCCTGAGGTCTGACGCGTGCATACAACAGTGCACCCCCCGCCCCACACACACACAGCACAGTCTCTTTACAGCATACAATGCTAGTTTCACATAAGTTTATCCTGACTGCAGGACATGTTGACAGTTTCCTTTCTGCAGACACACTATATTGTTTTAGTTCAAGACATGCTTCTTCCAGGACGAGCAAACACAGAAATGAGATGCAACAGAGGACAAATGGGCAGAAAAATCAGATGACAGGAAGATAAGGCAATGAGAGATGATCAGAAACAAAGGGATGGAGGGATGAAGAGGAGAGAGGGTATACGAGCAAGAGAGACAGAGAAAACACGTAGAAACAATGATAAACAAAATGTCTATGGGCAGCTGTGGAATGCATGAACATATATGAGGGAGAAGGACTGTACATGGAAGCAGCTCGAGGGATGGGAATGTACAGGAGACAGAGACAGATTTCAGACGCAGACACAGGTGACAGTGTTTTTATCTCTGTATCCTCGTTGCCCGGGTGACCGACGGGCAGCGTCATGATGATGGAGATGTTTCACCTGCTGGCGTGACGGCACAGCCAATCGTTGACACTGCTGGCCCATGTTAATTGGCTAATTGTGCGTCATATGGAGAGTAAGTACAAGCAGCCGAGCACTTGATCAAGGGATATCATTAAGATATGTGATGACCGGTGCAGGGAGACTGGCTGAAGCAGAAGCAGAGACGTATTTCTACACAATTAACAGACCTGTGTGAATTCTATGCACTCATTTGGTGAAAATTCAAAATAATGCAAATAAGCACATGAATGCACAGACATGCACTCAGCACATATTCAAAATATATATGCACAGTCACACACCTACTATCAATCTGTTAAAACATCAGTTAAAGTCTCCTTTTTTTTTCTTTTTTTGCAGACCTCAGCAGTCACTCTGACTCGTTTCTCTGGAGTTTAAATGCCACAGCAGAGCGTATTTCTCTTTAACCAGCAGGAAAGTTGAGAAATGGCCAATCTAAACAAATGGAGTGAGGCTTTCATCCAAAGTTCAGAAACTGGGACTGGGAAAAGAGAGAGAGCTGTGGAGTACACAGCCAAGTTTAAGACAAATGAAACACATTTATTTCCAGAGCTCCACAATGAGGATGCTAATGGCAGCCAGAGAAATGTATATGCACACACAGACACACACACAGAGACATGCACACAAAATGTCTGGGCCAGAGGAAAAGAGAAAGAGTTCGATAAAGAAGGGATGGGGAAATAGAAGAAAAGAGGAAACATACAAAAATAACAGATAATATGTTGTGTGTATGTTTATCTATTGTTTTTCCTCCACAGCTGGAGTGTCACATCTCCACACATCTAACACTCCTCCCTCCCTCCCCTCTCCCCTCCACAGGAGGCGGAGAGGCAGGTAGATATGCTCCAAGGTTCACTTTGCTACCTGGAGACCACAGCTCTCAGTTAGGCCAATCAGAGGCTGCAGCCTCCTGCTCTTCTATATTGGTCCACTGCCCCTGAACTCATTCCACTCAATGGCCATGTCATTAAAGTCGTCTGGCAGTGCTGAAGCCAATTACACTGCCCCTTTCTTTGTTCAGATCTTTCTCCCGCAGACCCCTTCATGCATATGAGGTTAGACACAATACCGCAGACACACGTGAGCACAAATCTCCCCCGACTCCTCAAAATGTCACAACAAGAGACTGAAGGAGTTCGGGGAATCAGAGACCTGAAACTCATGGTAATGAGACACTATGGATCCCACCACAATCCATCCTATATCCTTAACCACAACAAACCCACTGCTATTAAAAACATCCTTATCCTAATTAATATATATGATAACTTCCAGCACAAATTAAAATTATATCAATTTTTTGTGCAAAAGCAACATCAGAGAGAAGCACGTTGTTTATATAATGACATAAAAAGTATAGAGATGTAGAGGTTGAGACAGTTTTACCTTCAACACCTGCTTCATCCTGCGTCACACCAGTAGTCAGTGTTGACATTTTTATTATTGAATTTTTAACCTTACACTTCTACATAAACAGATATAGCAAAAATAACCCACTGAGAAATATCAGTGATGATTTTGATGATACGATATCAAGCAATGAATTAACATTCTGTCCCATATTTCTGATGAACAACACTAAGAGTCTCTGTTATAAATGTTAATACCAGCATGGTAACATGTCCACAATGGCAATGCTAACACGCCATTGTTCGCAGGTATAACCATGTCTACTATCTCAGTTTAGCGGATAGCATGCTAATATTTGCTGGCAGCACTGAACACAAAAGTACAGCTGTGGCTGATGAGAACGTCATTAGTTTTGTGGGTATTTGATCACAACCGCGTCATCAAAGACAAATGACCTGATGTCATGTCGACTGATGACGGAAGTGTTACAATACTCCTGATTTAGAATTTGAACGTGTTTCTTCATGTTCAAAAGTCCATCCAAACAATTCATTAAAGACTACAAATGTCAGCCTCATTATAGAGCATTACATTTCCAATCAACACAATTTGTAACGGTAAGAATGCACATACAGACCAGTGTGAGCTTCAATGCAAGTCCAACAAAATGAAAACAAATGGTACAACCACACTCCAGTACACCACGCTTATTCAGCAATGTTCAGCTTATTTCACAAAAGTGAAAGACACCTGAAGATAGCCAAAACATTATTTACCAATCGATGATAACACATCTGTAAAACACTGGTAGGAAAAGCATGGCAGAAGCTAATATGAGTTTGCTTCAGTCTCAGTCTACAAGATAACGTTTACTTATGACTTACAACTTTTAATATAAACAGTTCGGACCTGTTGGAAACACTGTTAGCAGGAGGACAGAAGCAACGGGATGAATAAATTAAAGGTCTCATCAGCCACAATAAGTGCATGGGAGTCAAGAGAACTTTGGGCTGACCACATATTAACATGTTATAGAACAGTGGAATGAACACATGCCCCACAATCTATTATGTCACCGACAACTCTGTCTCACTTTCATATACCTGCTGCCTGAACTCAAAAACAGTTGTTTCTCTGTCTTCACAGCCCTTGTTACAATACACTGGTAGAATGTGCTTATCAGCCAACCGTGGTGTCACAAGCATGAGTGCAACAGAGTGTAAGCACATATTCAGACACACCCACATAGAAACACACCCATAGGCTACATCCACTAAAGGATGCAATGCCAAACAAACAAAGAGAAGTATACAAGCATGGAAACCAGAACACACACACATGTCAACACATATGCAGGCAGGTACGTCATTCTACAGCAAGGTCGGTGAACAAAGTTCACAGCTTTTGAATCCACAGACCGCTTTATGTTTGTCAGTTAATCACTATCATGGCCACAACATTTCCCATCTACCTCCTCTTCTGTTTCCAGTCCCTCAGCCTTTTTCATCTTCCTCTTCATTCATTCTCAGACCTTCACTATTTTTAATTGAAACTCTCACCCTCTGTTCCAAACTGTGTTGGTCCCTCGAGTTTGGCTCACCCTTTATGTTAGTCTTTCCTTTTTACTGTGTGAATCACCTGAGTTTTTTTTTCATCACTTTTAAAGTCTCTTCATCCCTTATTTATTTTGTTCTGACATTCTTTCATTCACACCTGAATCTTGATTTAAAGAGGTCTATGTCATCTTCTGATATAATCCATCCTGCACAAAGGGAAAGGCTGAGGAAGGAAGGAGTGAGGGAAAGAAAAACTGTATTGACTCGAAATGACTCTCACATATTAAAGATCAGAAACAAACTGAAACTTCTTGGTTTGGGGTGAACAATCCTACATTTCATCCTGTGACGAATAGGCTGATATGAAATTTAATTTGGTCAAAGACAAAACTTTCTCTAACAAGGACATTCCTGCGTGGACGCACACAGAGACACACAACCATTTAGCAACGCTTATGTGGCTATTATAAGGAAATACATGTGCACACAAACACCAGTGAAAAGCAAAGAGCTACAGGCCTTGTTATTGCTGCTGACTTTTGATTGGGATCAGATGTTGAGAGCGACTGGTTTGTTTCTGTTTTCAAAGAGACGGGAAGAGGATAAAGACGCACACATGGATACAAAGAAATTCTGGGCACAGATATTTGATTTATTGTCTCCTAGTGTCAAGCCAGAATCATTGCTGCCCTGTGGCCTACATGTGTAAGAAGCTCTCAAAGGAACGATCAGAATGATGAAAGGAAGCTGGCTTTTTCTGTTAAATTAACAGGGGTGTTAAAGAGGTGAAAGGCGGCAGTATCAATGTAGGTTCATCACAGGGCATAGGCTTCCTCATTCACAGTGCACAGGAGAGGGCTGCTGGGAAATTGATTCCATATTCTCCAGTGTTTTGATATGAAATGACCTCCAAAAACAGAACCTTCATTATTTCTGAAAGACTGCTAAATCAGAGATGAGATAATACAAGCAGGTGCTCTGTTTTGGAAATGAAAGAAAAGCAAATGCTGAATATTTAAACAAGGTTTGACATTTCTCACAGTGAGAAAACAATGCGTAATTGTATGACTACACATAGAGTACAGAGAACACTGTGTAAGCGCTTAAAGTTGGAATAAAACCCCTCAACAGTGTTTATATTAAGGTACATTATCCATAAACGGAGTGTTGCCATCAGCTTTACCAGGTAGTTTCCCTGGAAAGTTTCATAGTCCAATAAACACCATGAATCCAGCCCGGCTTTCGACTGATGCTTATCATCCTTCCCAATACATAAGGATCTGTACATGAAGCAAAGGAATAAGTATGAACAGTGAACAGTATACTGCCAAAGAATAAAGGAATATGATTATCGCTTTTCTTCCAATTTAAATAAAGAGCAGATGCAAAGGTTTGGTTCGAAATACTACTGCAGCCAGTAAGTAATATCCTGACAGAAACTGTGAAAGATTTAGAGATGTAAAGATGTTCTGAGAGAGGAACAATTACACAGACAGCTGGAGGCCAAGAATACTTCTCCAGCTAGTTTTGCCAGGCTTGAAGACCAAGTGTAGCTGCTATGACACAGCAGGCATTTTCAAGATATTTGCATCTGGAAAGGCCAGGTATGGCTACATGGACCACTGTGGTGGAGTAAGAGTATAAGGAGTGGTAGCCACTTAATGTGCCATACAAAGCCTCCGTTATTTATCTTATTTATTCTTATTTTATCCTCTATTTATATTTTGTATACTTAGCTAAGAGTTACTGTGCATTTTTATCCTATTAAGAGTCTACTGTTTATTGTTTTTTTAAAAACTTGCTCTCTATAGCTGTTTTGCACGCAGTTGTTGCTGGGCTGTTTGCAAACCGTCCGTGCTGCTTCTTGTCTGTATGGAGCTGCTGAAACTTAATTTCACTGAGGGAGTCATCCCAAAGGATCAATAAAGTTATCTAAGTCTCAAGTCTAAGTCTAAGTCTGAGAACAGTGCGTCATGATTTATCAAATGTTATGTTTGGAACCTTTTTCTGAGTCATACCCTGTCTGGGAAAAGGAGGTGACATGAGATCCAACTGAGGGATTGTTGATGAAAAGCAGGCTTCATCTGTGGAATTGGTGCTCTGTTAAAGGAAAACCCATGTGATTTCATACACATTAAAAGTCTTGTTTACAGGTCTCTCATACTACTGCATATGTGAAAGTGTTTAAGGCCTTTTGTGGCTCCAGAGCTGCATGAAGTCTTAGAATTAGTAAATCTTACCCTCTCTAAACTGTGATAATAGAAATGAGGAATGCTCTAACCTCAGTTAAACCTTTATTTGTTGCAAAGACTGAATGTCATGCAAGAGATGTAATGCTAAACTGAGGCCAGACTATGGGCATTTTTCAAGTTTAGATATTAATAACAGACAATAGGGTAACAGAGGAGGTGGTGAGAAGAGGAAGAAGTGCAACAGGAGTGGATCTGGGGGGGGCATGATGAAAAACAGCATAAGGCATCAACTGCTCTCCACCTCTCGCACACGCACACACACACACTCACTGTTTAATGGTTCTACTGAGGGATCATGTTGAACACGGGCGATCAGTGTTGGAAACTGTCTCTGGAAACCCAGGAGCCATGGAAAAGCCTGGAATTTCTCAGTAAAAATAAGTAGTTCCACTGTTTATCCATTCTTCTGCCGTTTTTTGCTTTTTGGCAATAAAATTATACTTTCACAGAGTGCAGTGACTATCTGTTATTTTACTGCACAATGTGTTTATATGACAGAGAGGGGAAGAAGCGGGGGTGGGGGAGTGTGGAGAAATGTGCTTCAGAAGGAATTTTACTTGGGCAAAAGAACAGGAAATAGAAACTGAACTGGAAATTACACACACACACTGACATTTCGTCACATTACCACATCAACAGATGATGTGTACACTGACCAAAGATTGAACCAATCAAATCATTTAATTACTTAAGACATTTTAATAGTTGTGTGTAGCAAACAGAATGACTATGTGCATTATTCTGTGTACATAGAGAAATCTCTGCGAAAAAATTTGTCTCCATTCAAATACATTAAAATAATCAACTGTAAAAATTCACATAGAAAACATTCTCTTAAAAAAGACTATATGAGCAGAAGGAATGACACAAAAAAATCCAGTGACGTTCTTATAGCCTCTTCATTTTTTTTTTTTTCAATCTTTCTCTGACTTTAATGTTGAAAACTGTTGGTATCTGGTGTATGCAATCACCTGGCACCGTCCACCTGAAGAGATGGGCAGAACATTGCAGAGATAACACAGCAGCTGTGTCTCTGGTTTAAATACAGCTACAGCATATTTTGTGCTTGAGAGCTGGCGCAGCAGTCTGTGGTGTTTTGCACCTATTTATTATTCTCAGTGTTACTGGATTAAACCAAAGCACCAGCACTTGATCAGAGGAAAGATTTCTACACCTGCTGTACTTAAAGACCCTCATTTATTTTTATGTTAAGTGCCAGGTCCTCTATATCCAAAGACATTCAAATTTTTATGGAAGATATAATCGTTGGTGTTGTTGAGAGAAAAACTGTATTTTTCATTCCTGAAATGGGCTGATAAAGACCACTGAAGTCCACCCAGTGGTTTTTACATCCTGAGGCTGGCTGGGTATCAGGGCACGCTACAGTATTGTGTTTGCATAGGAATAAATATTGCATGGAGCAGCTGACATCACCTCTCAGGATTCCTGTCAAATATTACACCACAACATCATGGCAACATGTATGCTGATGGCTACTGAATACCAACAGGAGCAAGGCCAGACATTCAGCAACTACTGCTGCAGTTCAGTGGGAGGGGAAGTGGGTGAACAACACAGACACATACACACACACATATATGCAGACGACCGAACAAACACACATACTTGTCTCAGCAGTTTTTGGGCAGTTTTCCAGTGTGCTAGATCCTCAGCAGAACGACCACGAAGCTGTTTATGAAACCTAGCATTTATGACAACATGGTCGGTACCGTACAGTAATTACAGATGGCAACACACACACGCACTCAAACCTACATGCACAAACACACACACACATGTAGGGAGTCGATTGTGCTCACAAAACTAAATATAGGTGGCTTACTTCACACACACAGACATTCTCATACACAAACACACAGGCATGTAAACTGCACAGGCTAGGTTTATGAAAACACCCTTTTAAAATGCTAAGGTTTTTTTTGGTTTAACTTACTGTGAAAGAACTTTCTCCTCCCCTCTAACTCTACTTCCCTCTGGGGCTTATAAAAATGTTAATGTTCATGGACGAAAGGAAGTTTTCTTCATGTAACTGTTGTGGGCATGTGTGGCAACACAGTGTGGACAGTTTATGTAAATGATCCTCATTTTTATGTGAAATTAACTCATGCATGCAAACAAGTGAACTAAAGCCCTTCTCAATAAAACAAGAGCAAACAAATAAACAGACTGAAACACCCAGGTGATGACTACTGTTTGACTGGGCCACGTCAGCCCAGTGCAAACTGTGACCGGACAAAACCTGAAAGTGAAATGACAAGACTGAATTTCTGGGTTGGCACTTTTTTCAATAATACAGAAAAATGATTAACATGTACAAACAGTAACATACAGTATATTAGACAATTATAACACAATAGGTTTAAAAGTAACCAACTGTGTGAAAAGCGCAAAGTGTTTGTGGCTGAAACATCCACAGAAAACTACAAAGCACCTGCAGGATGTGTCAAATTCCAGACGTTCCAAGTCGAAATTTGAAAATAATCAAAAGAAAAAGAAAGGTTGGATCCCTCCTGAGTAAGTCTTTGGAATTCCTCAAGATGCCCTTTGATAAATGACAGATGAACTGATGTGTGCAGATATACAGAAAAATAGAAACAAGACAAAAATACATGAACAGATATGTGCACATGCTGAAGAAAGCAAGTAACATTTTTATGACATTGGCAAAGATCCAAAGGTTGATGAGGAAAGTCAGAGAGGTGAAGTGAGAGCCCCGCCCTTCTCCTCTGTCTCTCTCCATCCTCACAGAAAGACACAATCAGTGCTACCCTAAAAGATGGTCCTGTTAAGACAAAGGCCAGAAAAACGCAGGCCTTTTTTCAGTAAGCTAATCTCAGAATGATATTGGCCCCTGGAATGCCTAAGAAATATATGTGTTTGGATATCACTGACTCCATGAGTAAAAACTTCCTGTCTGCTCTGCCTAATTAGACCGAGGAGGAGCAGCCTCCAGTAATTCCTCTAATGACTCTGCCCCTTCTAGTTTAGGCTCTTCTTTCTCCTCTGTCTTGCTCTTCTTTGTAGGCACTTTACTTGACGAAGGCGTGTCCTCCTGCATCAGCTCTTTGGCCAGGATGTTGGTCACTGCATGACCAGCTCGTCGGTGGTTGGCTGAGAAAGAGAAAGACACTGAGTCAATGAGATCAAAATAAAATAAGGACATGATAATGAATTAGATGTCATGTTTTTTTATCATAACAAGTCCATACAGATATGTCAGTGCATGCCATGAAGTGACATATCTGACGTACGTGCAAAAAAAGACACATAAAAACACGTCAGTTAGCCATACAACACCACATCAACAGTCAGATACTGAACATTTGACACTGCAGATATAAAGAGATGACCAGTTCAATTAGATAACACCCCGACTGCTGGGCTGCACACACAGTCACAGTCAAAGTGTGGGCCTCCAGGAACATCATAGGCATGTGTTTTAAATGATAAAACACAAAATGGATGCTCGCTGTCTTTCCAGCATACATACATGCATTACCATGACACACAAACGAATGAGTGGTGTGGCTGTGTATGTGCGTGGATTAGAGGGATATCTGGAGCAACTCACTGCTTATGTCAGATTAGACCTACACATGATCTTGACAAAGAGGGGGGAAAAGAGGAATGAAAAAAAGGAATAACAGACATTTTGAGGAAGAGGAAGTGGGACTGATGAGATGAAGGAGTGGGGATGGTGAGTGTGTAAAAGGAGGGGAAGGAAGGGGTAAGACAGAGGGTGAGACACCATGAAGAGCGGTATGATTCATGCTGTGGGAGGATTAAAGAGGCAGGGATGAATGAAAATGAGACAAACATGGATGGAGGGACTGAGTGAGAGGAGGGATGAGCTGTGAGGAATGACTGAAATAAGTAGTAAAATAGATCACAGGGAAACAGTGGATGCAGGGAGAAAAGATAAGAGATGCAGAGGGATGGACGGAGAACAAGTGTGACTGATTGTGCCCTGAGGATGATGTCGTTTTTATTCCTCTACCTGTTATTTCCTGTCCTCCCACACACACACACACACACACACACCAGCAGCAGCCTTGCCTTTACCTCTCCTTCCCTCCCTCCATTCTCCTGCGTGGGAGGACAGCTGTGCAGCAGCGGCCATTTTGAATTATATAGGTCAGTGGGAGTTTGTGTTTGTGTGTTTGCTGTTATTTTATGCCTGGTGTATGTAAAGAGCTCTTCACTCTTCAAGCAAAAGATGCGACGAATAACATCAGTTAACATCAGTACAGGACACATTTGTTATCATAAACACACACACATTGATGTAACATGTTCCTGTGTTACTGATTGGAAAAAAATCTATTAATCAAACCAATCAAACCATCAACATCATGATGCAAACCAACAGACATACACATGCAAATGAACCATGGTAACACAAACAACAAACCAAGACACATGGTTCTGGGAAAAAAAAAAAAAAAGACACACACAAAAACACACACAGTTACCGAGCAGGTCTCCAGAACTAGCTGTGACAAAGACACAATTGAGTCTGGGGAGAAAAAGGAGAAGGTGGATTTGGAGATTTAGAGTCATGTTAACAGTTGACTTGTATATATGTGGGCCTCAGCTGGACTGATCAGCACAGACAGCTGGGGTGTCAAACTATCACCTCACACACTTTCCTATGAGAGGCACAGATTTCTCAGTCGCCTTCTCAGTCTCCTCTCACATACGTCCTTCATGTCTATTTTCGTCCCGTTCCAAACCTCCTCTCCCTTACTCAAAAACGTATTAATTAGAAATTACGCAAATGACCCAAAAACAGAGAGAAAGAGTTCTGTGCCAGTGTGGGTGTTACCCTACATGTATGTGTACTGCGCTGAGCTCGTCCTAAAAATAAAAAAAAATCCAACCCGCAGAGAAAAGCTCTTCAAAGGCTGTCAACCCATCTTCTCTCCTCTCTCATCCTCCTCCACTCCCTCTTGAGAGACGAGACAGAGAGGAGGATAAGAGTCAGGATCAGAGGGTTGTTGCATTGGAGGCAGCATGGGAAAAAGATGAATTTAGACAGAAACCTGCAGATTAAAGCAATGAGAGGAAAATTCTAGGCAAATGTCTTTCTGTATTTAAATGTAGTTAAACTCAAGTAGCCTCAGTAATAAATCATCTAATACACAAGTTTAACTGAGGACAGCAAGTTTGTTCACATCACATTACATAGGTAACAATGGTCAAAAAAAAAAACTGACTCTGCTTTGAGGATGAGGCAGATGATAATCTGTATCTTCATTACTGTCATTAAATCCAATGAAAAGACAATAAACTCACTGCATCTCAACCCCAGCATCTCTGTGGCACTGTAGCCTGAACTCATTCATTCTTCCTGAATATGTACTATATAAAGTAAACACTCAAAAATGAGTCAGTGGAAATATATACTTACATTTTTTTTCAGTTTATAAAAGTTTCCTAAAACAGTCAAGCACTTGTTTTTCAACACAGGAGTAAAAAGCACATTTGATGGATGTAATTGGAAAAATACAGAATATCACTTGGCCTGACCAGTGAGATTTAATTTAAGGGCCGCTCTTTTTTTGTCTCTTGCAAGCCTCCCAACTTTGTAGAACTGCAGAATAAAATACAAAATCACCGCAATATTCCTTTAACACGTGGCACTACAAACATAGGAAATTCTCAGCATGCATGTTGCATCCACAAACTAGCTCTGATGTTGACTAAATGATCCATGCACTTGGCATCAAGCCTGGTGGTTGCAGCAGTAGGAAATGAGACGTCGGGACTCGGGACAACAAAGACTGTTTTTAGGTTTGTTTACTGGTGGGCATGAGACTGAATGAGTGTGTTTGCACACTGAGGGGTGATCAGAGGTACAAAGAGTGTAGTGAAAAGATCATCTGTAACACATTACACTCCAGGAAACTCAATAATGACTGCCTGATGACGGGAAGAGCACTTTGTTGTACAGTATGCTTGCTGCCCTTATGAGTGGAAAGTAAAGAAAAAGGAGAAGAGTGAGGAGAGAATTTGCAGACAAGCAAGTGTTGTGCAGTTTGTGATGAGAAGGCACCAAGAGCTAGCTTAGTGGCAATGTTGAGGTACAGAGAATGCTCACCTCCTCTCTGATCACAGATTATACCAGCCCACCTAGCTAATGCAAGAGATTTATGCATGGTGTGACACCAGTGTATGACAAGGAGGCAGCCATTTTTATGTTTTTGGTGTATAGTAAAGCAGATGCAGCAAAGCAACAGTCGCATGACAACATGGTAACAGTGCCACAACTAGCATGATGGTCTACTTGCAGATGTAGGCTGGACCTCCATCAGTGTCTCTGGCTTAGCAGAGGCTCGTATTGCCCTCCTCAGGCTGCACCAGGTATCACACTGCAAGACTGTGGGAAACAGTGACGTCATGTAGCACCACCAGTGGCTCTGGCTTAGTACTGATGGAGGAGCAATGAAAGGGCTCAACTGGTGCATACATGTGGTTTGCTGGCCTGTATTGTCTCAGTGGGTGTTAAGTATGCAAGTGACATCACCACTGCTTCAGTACTGGCTTGACTGATGAGTGCTCCCCCATTGGTCTGAATTATCTCTCCTGTGTGTGTCTGTGTGTGAACATCTGTGACAGCACAGACCTTTACAGGGGTCTTTTTTTGTAAGAGCAGACTGTCTGCAGAGGCAGCGTGTGCCTCTATTGTTGCTATCCCCTTTATCTCTGTCTCTCTGTTGTGATTGGTGCTTTGTCAACTCGTTGCTACTGTGATTGGTTGTTGTAACAAGGGTCATGACCCAGCAGATGGGTCTATAGTGAGTGTTTAGACACGTCATTCCTTCACTTAAATTGCTTTGAGAACATACACACACAAATTAGCCTAATGTAGCCGAGCTGACATGACTGTATTGTTACAAAAGTACACAGGCCGTGTTATAGTGTTTGAAAAAGTATGCCAGGTTGTCTGTCCCCTGGAACATAGTGTGTGCCTGTTTGGGTCCATGTATTGGTATGCAAACATCCATGTGTGTCTTTGTGTTGGCATGTGAGCATCTGGTTTGTGGGCATTTTGTCTGTATGTGTTTAAAGGAAGGTGGGGGGGTCGACAGACGGAGGGTAGACAGCTGAGGATCCCCCATGCAGTCTATTCATTCTATAGAGCCAGCACAAACACACACACACACACACACACACAGACTGGAACTGAGGTACAGGTCAAAGGTGAAGGGGTAGACAGCCTCAGCAGCCTCGTGGCTTTCCATTCAGTCATACAGCTGTGACACAATGAGCACGACGACACACTCAATAGTCCCTCAGTAGTTCTTTAACACAAAGTTCGTGACGTCTGCAGTCACCACAGCTGTGAGGGGAGGAAACAAAGAGGAGGGGAAAGTAGGGACACACTTCACGTAATAAAGACCATTACATGCACAATGGAGATCACTAGCTCCACAGACAAAAAAGTTAATCAAATAAAATTGCATTAGCCCTTACAGCACCCGATGAGAAAACTGTAAACATGCTAATATGTTATCATATTACAAGTGTAACTTTTTAGTTCCTTCTGTCATTTATGCTGATTAAAATTCTAGTCACCCATTAAGCCATTTGTTGTGTTTTATGATAATATAACAAAACGAAAGCATAATTATAGTGAATATTCACTAACTGCTACATATATTTTTTGCTTGACAGGTATTAGATACTTTTTCTGCCAAGAAATTGAAATTGACAAGCCAACACCTGCTTTACACCAGGACTGGCCAGATATATACGTAGGTGAGAATGCATTCTGGGTTTAAACTTTTCTTTCTAGCTCTCTTTTTTGAATTTGTTAATATCTTAACTATTTGTGGCACTTTTCAAGTGAACAACTTCGTAGCGCAACACTACAAATATCTGACGTGGTGTCCACCCCTTCTCTGTGGCGGCCAGCTTTTTTCCCTATGTCCAAGCGTGGCTTTTAGGATCAGGTATAAACACTGTTGATTTCTGACACTACTTAGTAAAAAAAAACAAAAAAAAAAAACTTCTTTTGTAGTATAACCTGGCCTTTTGTTTTCATGTTTCTATTTTGTGTTGCATTATTTTCATATATACATATATCTAGATTATTGAGGTTGTGCTAAAACATGTTTTAAAGCTAAGGAAAGACGTAAAAATTTCAATGTATTTATGGAATTGAATGCGCACACCTAAGTTTGCCCTGCAGGTTGTTAACTCACTTAAATTGTTTGTTAGAGTTTTTTTTTTTTTTTTAAATCCTTTGTTTAACTATTATTACAAAACTTTAAACATAGAAACTTTGTCATTTCAATTTAGTGAGTTTTCACCCATAACTCTGCTGTGAGAAGCCTGGTGTGCCCTCATTTAATTGTACTCTCATGCTTGTGACCCCATTTGGAACATGCTGATTGTTATCAGACAGGCTGGATCACTTCCTCAATGACTTTCTAGTATGAGCAATTGAAGTCGCTGAACTGTAACTCTTAAGACATTACGTATGTCGGCACAGACAGTAATGCGAGATGCCCTTTGATGAAACAATGTCTGGGCACCAGGCTGTATAAAGCAGTTGATCTCATTAGATGTTACATACTGCAGCAGGTTGATGCATAAATTAGCATTTTATTAACAAATAAATTTGCAAAGAGCTGGGAACTGAACCCTGCCATAAGCGGATGACCTGCTGAACCTACTGAATCACAGCATTTTTTTGTTTTGTTTTTGTTATTTCTGACTTGAAAGTACTTGAGTATTTAATAAAACCTGTCTCCAGGAAGAAGACACTGAGGATTAGATTATTACCTGTTTGAAATCATCTTGTACATTTTTTCCCATTTCTGGGAGTCTGAAGAATGTTTGTTGCCACCTGTGTTGTGTGCTAACAAGACACTGTGAAAGGTAACTCACTATGCATTATATACTGCATGTAGATACAGTACAAACTTCACACTGTGTTTAGACTGACATGAGGATGAGCAGCAATCCGCTCCTTTATTGATTTCTATTTTTGTGTTTGCAGAGGTATTATGTGACATGTGATCTGTAATGACATTGCACACAATTAATTGTGTTTATGCTGCATGGAAAAGTAATTAGAATGAAGTAAGATGAGCAACTGGTTTAACTGGCCTTAAGGCTTCTGGCGTATTATCTCTCAATCAGACAGAGGGAGGAAGAGATGAGGAAACTCATATCACCAAAATTATGCCACTTTTTTGACATCTAACACCTTCAAATATATCTCCCTCTATAAAGAAACAACAGCAATCTTTTCTATTTTGACCTGAGAGATTAAAGGAAATTAATTACTTTTTACCACAGCTGTGGTTCCATGATATCACGTTATGTTACTACATTACAAGTACAGAACAAATTAAGGGTCATTTTTCTTCAAATCTAATTATATTTATTTTACTTTTCTGCCGTGTATGAAGCATAATTTATAGATATATTTAAAATACACTAAAAATACTTTCCGTGTGTACATGAGCTGGATGGAGCAGTGTTTTTAGCCTGTTGATGGAGGCTGCCTGTGGCTCCAGTGGTGCCAGATATGTATCAGTTGATCCAAAGTCAGGATGTGCCTCCTCCTACTTCAGTTCCACTGAATTAAGACGTCTGACTCAGCCAGCCAGTCAAACATGCGCACGCACAAACATAAAAACACCCTCCTATTGTGTGGGTGAAAGACTTAATGCAGTTCCCGGCTGTAAGAAGCAAAGTGGGTAACTGGAAAGAAGCAGCCTATAAAAATCAGTGAAGAAAATATACACTCCTAACACATCTGAGATTACTAAAATACCACAGCATGGCTTCACAACCTCCACATGAGCCACGGAAAAAAACCCTGAACTTGGGCAAAAGAAAAACAAAAATGACAAGACTGTGGAAGAGAGGAGAGTGGGAGGAGGTACTGAGCAGGGATGTGATACATACAGCCACTTATACTTTCCTACCACAGACAAGTATGTGTAGGGAGGAAGGCCCGCTCTCCTTTTCTCTCTCTCTCACATACATGTTCAGGTATTTCCTGTTAGGAGTGTGAAGTGGCCAAACAGTATTTTGGGTGACTGACTGAGCCCTCAAGTGGGCCCCACTCTTACTCATACAGTGCTCCTTCCACTGCTCCCTCTTTTCCCTCCATTTCCTCCTCTCACTGTTGTCTCAGTCAGTTTAGTGGTGATGAGCCTGAGCCATTTGTTATGAGGAACTGTTTACTGCCCTTAGAGATTTTCTCAGCGTGTCAAAACCACTGTTTTACAGTAATGCACGATTACACCTAACAACCTATATAAATGCATTTAGTGATAGACAGAAAAAAGAAAGACAGAAAGAAAGAAAAAGCAGAGAATGAAAGAAACAGAGAAGGAAAGAGTGCAGTCTACTCTCTGGCTCTGAGCTATTCCACTCTGGATCACCGCTTCACATCTGGCTTTTATTGAGGGAGGGATTGGGTTGCACACACTCTTCGCCAACCTCTCTTATGTGTGAATACTCAACCTACACACGAGTGCATGTGAATAAACACACACACACACAGGCTCTCTCTCTCTCTTGCTCTCTCTCTCTCAGTTAATGGGCACTGGACTCTTTCCCTCTCACATGGTTACACACGAGTTTCCAAACACCAGGAATCATGTTACAGAGTTACTACAACTCACATCAGCTCGTTTTCATTTGCATGGTCTTACCAGGCTACATGTACAGCTCAAAAACAAAAAGGAGAAACAAAAGCACTCTAGTCTCCAATAAGTTAATGTGACTGGACTGGGCAGCAGAGCAGCCGGCAGAGTAAGTAGCTAACCAGATTACTGGTCTCTATGAGCTTACAAACTGAACAACATGGCCTGAATGAAAATCAATACAGGCTGGAGTTACACTCAGGAGTTCTCACACACAGGATATGGACTTCTGGCTGGCCCAGTAATGAGAAAAACAGTGTTCCATTTTTTTTGTTCCATGATAAAATGGAAAGTCAAATGATTATGGTACTATAGATTTTATACCTTTATAATATGATTTCATTTTAAGTGAGCTGTGGGCTCAAAACCTACTAAAAACGATGTAAAACAGGTGTCAACTACTTCCACTCTTAGTGTATGTGCACAGGTGGTTTCAAGTTTTTCATGTTACACTTGTAAGTTGGTACTGGACCATGACTGGCTTCCCAACTACTTTTAATGCCACACAATCATGCACATATGTCACATTTTAAACTAAGGCTTAATTCTTATTTTCTTCACACTCTAGCCAGTTGTTCAAATGTTTTTTTCTATTTCCCACTCACTGATCTCACCTCCTTAAACTTTCTACCCACACTCTGGTTTATCCTCCTTGGTTCTGTATATTCATATTTCTCTCATATTTTCCTATTCTGTGACCACACCCACACCAGTTGCTCTTCTCTTAAGTATCTTTCTGCCCACACCCACCCTTGGCACCCTCCCTCTTCTTTTGTTGTTGTGCCAGTCATTTGTGGAATTGGCTTTGTGGCCTGGTAACCATAGCTAGAGAATACTACCACAACCCACAGTCTCTGAGCCATGGAACAGATGGAACAGAGACAGGAACACAAACAAATCTGTTGTTGTGTGTTGACAGAAACATAGAGACATGGAGGAAGAGGAAGATGGAGCAAATGAGTCTCATATGTTACATGTGTTTCAGTGTAGTATGCATACCACATATGTGTGTGAAAGGAAAGTGAAATCTGTAAATCAAGTAAGACATGACACTTTGAAACATCTACACCTTTTGTGAAGATTTACAGTTCTGCTTGTGTTATGTGTACCTGCTTGCCGGGGTCCTCTCTTTCTCCTGAAAGCAGCGCCAGACTGCAGCGCCTCCAACAGGCCGTCCATGATACCAGTTTCATCACCCTCTGTAAACACAGCATTAAAACATGGTATCAGCACTGGATAAAAAGCACCACATTAAATCAACAGGTAGAGTCTGATTTACATTTATATTTGTCTCTCACACACACAACCCAATTTTCACAGCTGTGTTATCTTAAATCAAGGGCCTACTCTGACATATACTGTACAGACATTTTGTTTCCTAACAACAAGGCGGTGATTGTTGGTTTTTCAAAACCCCCCACATATTGTTGTTTCTCTCAGACACAACAACACACATGTGGGCAGGGGGGATATTTACCAGACACGTGGCCACTTTGGTAAATTAGTTATATTAACCCAGATAGGCAGTGACCTAGTTCATCTACTGTCAGTGCTAGGGGCTGCACACTGAACTGTCAGCATATAAACACACCCTTATTGGAAAGACACACCCACTGGGACCAAATCTGCACATAAGCATTAAAATACTACTAATTATGGTTTCTAGTTAAAGGGTATTGACTGGAAAAAAAATCTAGTATCTGTGTTTGAGTATAGGTACTGTTGGTATGGGGAGTCTCACTGTTTGTGTGTTTGTTTACATCCACATTCTCTGCACAACTTCAGTGGCTGGTTGCCTTAAATCAGGGAAGGGGGGGGTAAACCAAGGGGTGTGTGAGTGTTGTCGTGATTGTTTTGTGGGCAGGATTCAGTGGTACAGTTCGACGCTCAGGCAGATGGTTTTAATTATTTCTATTTGAACCTGAATAGAGACAGCGGGGTCTGGAAAAGGGGGCAGAGGGGTTGGGGGTTAAAGGTTTATGTTGTCACCTCCCAACCCCCAAACACAAACACACACATATTTTCTCTCTCTCTCTCTCTCTCTCTCTCTCTCACACACACACACACACACACACACACACACACACACACACACACACACACACACACAGTATTTAATCCTGCAGTAAGCCATGAAGCAGATGGCCAGTGGTCTCGCCTGTCACGTCAGAGAAAGTCTCTCTCATACACTCCTCAAGCCTTGCACAGCTCACATACACCCCTCAATGTCCACATCCTGAAACTGCACAGATAGTTCAACATGATGTAGGCCACGTTTTTCTCCTTCCGGGGAAACACATCTGGCACATTTCCACTTACACTAATCACATGCTTGGCTTAAACCACTGGTGGGAGCACACAAGACACACAAACCTATTTGTGAACATGTACTGGAGGCAGCAGAGGGACCACACAATGACCTGGCTGTGTATAAAAACAGGCTTTTTGTTGACCGAGTGAACTCCCAACTAAAACTAGAAAGTCCTAGGGCTTGTACACTCTATAGCATTACACACACAGCTGTATAGTTATTTTGTGTGTGTATGTGGCCAGAGGCAACACCATCTGACAAAACCATATGAGTCTTCTCTCATCAGAGAGGTTTTACAATATTTGGTTTGTTAGCAATTAGTAACAGTGCTAATAAATACACTTGTTGGGTTCAGTCACTTGTTGATAATCATGTGCTTCTGTTAATTCACATGACTTTTCTGTGGAATATATATCTGGTTAACAGTTTATTATTGACAGTCTACACAAAATCAATATTGAACTGGCCTCAAAAAGTGTGGTGGCAAAGTCTGGCTCAGCACAATAACAGCATGGATTGGGAGCAGCACAAGCATGTGCACACACTCCTCACACACAACCACAGCCCATGATACAAACAGCAAAGTATTGCCTGAAGCACGAAAGAACATAAAATGGATTAATTAGTGTAATAGCATTAGATCATGAGCTCTTAAAGATGTCTCTTTGGACGTGATCTACACTAGATGTACACACACACTGATACATGCTATCTGG
This sequence comes from Lates japonicus, assembly GCA_033238685.1. Lineage (NCBI taxonomy): Eukaryota > Metazoa > Chordata > Actinopteri > Centropomidae > Lates > Lates japonicus. The sequence goes on from BRZM01004204.1 coordinate 102,228, forward strand.
CACGCACACACACGCACAGACAGAGAGGGAGGACAGCATCTTGTGTGGAGCAATAGCACCTCTAATGGTTGTTCACACAATGACAGATGAGGACATGAAAGGAAAAATTTAAAGGGAAGAAAGGTGGGACAACTAGCATTGGAATAAAAATGGAGGAAAAGATCAAGAGTATGAGGAAATGACTTGGAGACAGATTTTCCATTTTCTTAATGTGTCATGATTGTTCCTCTCCTTCACAGTCGCCTGGGGTGAGACATCAGGCTGCCCAGGCTTATCCCATCTGATCCCCCCT
>BRZM01004205.1:27437-56017 GCA_033238685.1 Lates japonicus
ACACACACACACACACACACACACACACACACACACACACACACATACTGGCCTGAATCCCTTTCCTTGGACCAAACATTTACATTCCTTTCTATTGTGGAGAGCTTGTGTGCTTGTATGCTTATGTGTGGCCATCCTTCACATGGACACACACAGACATGTAGATATGAATACACACATGCGTGACTATTATGCATACAAGTAATCTACTTGTGTTTTAAACACACAATCTTATTATTAACTGCTTGTTAAATACTTCCCTCTCAGTGTACAAAGCATTGTTTTTCCATCGCACTCTGCAGTGGTGGGACAATTGAGATCACATTTTCACGTCAGTTTTCACATTAATTAGCACACAACCTAACATCACACCCCTCTGTTTGAAGATGTCTTTAGCACACCTTTAGAGGAAGGGCTTAACCAATCAAATCAGCTTTCATTTGATGTAAACAAAAATACATATTCTCATGTGCCACAGTGACTTGTGGTTAAAGACAACAAAAATCATCCCAATGGCTCTGTAGTGTTTTAAACAAACAAACTTTTAGCAGACTCAAAATCTTATATTAGTTGCTGACCAAACTGGTTAAGAGAAAGTAAAGGTAAGGTTTTGACTTATTGACAACTACCCAAAACTGGAGTGCCCAATAAAAATAAACACACTTGCAAATGAATGTAGCATCTTGTACCTTGTTCTTCCTTCTTGTTCTACTCAATATTGAGAAAGGCCTTGGGAGACATATTTGTTGTTTACTGCTTGTGTTTGCAGTCTACAGTCACTTAATCTCTTGTCAAGAGAATTTGGGAAATTGAAGGGATAGGTTTCATTATCTTGTAACTGCCACTTGTAGCCACTGCAACTACTGCTCCACAAAGGTAACAGGTACTCACTTTTAAAGGGATTTATTGACATTGATATTTTTGTTACAGTGAGTCAAGCACATTCCAACTGTTATATCAAAGTTAGCTTGTAAAAAGACTATCAGACACAGACAGGAAACTAGGTGAGAAAGAGGGGCGTAATATGCAACTAATGCCCCTAGGTGGACTCAAACTGAGGACTTTACCATTGTAGACATTACTTAACTACACCGCCACCAGAACACCCGTTGAAAGGACTTTATTTTCACTAAAAAGGGGGAAAAATGTAATTGAAAGACAAACTTAAATAAGAAAGAAATAAAATCAGACTTAAGTAGAACTCATTCTCTTTGTCCCAATGTATTTTTAGGTTCCAGGTGGAAGGCCATGTCCAACCAGGAGAAGCAGCCTTACTATGAAGAACAGGCGAGGCTGAGCCGGCAGCACCTGGAGCGCTACCCCGACTACAAGTACAAACCCCGGCCCAAACGGACGTGCATTGTGGAGGGACGGAGGCTGAGGGTGGGCGAGTACAAGGCCATGATGAAGAACCGCCGGCAGGAACAGAGAGCAACCTACACACACAGGTAGAAACTAATGCACATACAGAGAGGCCAGCGTGCTTCACACAACTTTGAGGTAATGTGAGAAAATTTGTCCCTGGCAGAAAACACTGACAATTCACTCAATTAACAGGTACACTCTGCACCGACACAGATAGTAGACAATGCATGCAGCTCCTAAAGCTTTTTTTTTTATATTCTCAAAGATACAAACAAAAGTGGAGTGTTGCTAGTGCAGCTGGGCTGTTTTCAGTCTGTCCTCGGCGATGAATAGCATCCCTCGCCATTGTTCCTTCTAACTCCTCCACCTAGTTAAGCTTGAGGTTGGAGCTGTTAACAGTGGTTTTGAGTGTTTTTCTGTTTCGGTGTTGTTTTTCTTCGCCTCACAGATGTACTCACCACATCTTTACTCTTTAGACTCTTTTGAGAAACAAAACATTAATATCAGAATCCATCCATCCATCCATTATCTATACCACTTATCTGTTAAGGGTCTTGGGGGGGGGGGGAGCTGGAGCCTATCCCAGCTGTCTGGGCGAGAGGCAGGGTACACCCTGTACAGATCGCCAGTCCATCGCAGGGCCAATGCATATAGACAAACAACCATTCTCATGCACACCTACGGGCAATTTTAGAGTTACCAATTAACCTAACCTGCATGTCTTTGGACTGTGGGAGGAAGCCGGAGTACCCGGAGGTAACCCACACAGGCACAGGGAGAACATGCAAACTCCACACAGAAAAAATGTCAGAATGTCACAAATTAAATTTAGGTTTTTGGGAGTTGCAGAGATGTTGTAAGACAACTACATTTGCCGTTTTTATCTCTAGTTTCTTATAAGTTTGACCTTTGCTTCTGAACTGAAGCCAATGCTGGATTGAGCCTGTGAATATTCTCATTCATCCAGGTCATAGTTATCTCAAGGAAGTTTTAATCGAACGCAACTGGACTTAGTTGTAGTCTAGGAAGACGTTTCACCTCTCATCCAAGAGGCTTCATCAGTTCATGCTCGCATCTGACCAGGCTGGGACTGGTCAGAAGTTCGATTAAAACTTCCTTGAGATAACTATGACCTGGATGAATGAGAATATTCACAGGCTCAATCCAGCATTGGCTTCAGTTCAGAAGCAAAGGTCAAACTTATAAGAAACTAGAGATAAAAACGGCAAATGTAGTTGTCTTACAACATCTCTGCAACTCCCAAAAACCTAAATTTAATTTGTGACATTCTGACATTTTTTCTGTGTGGAGTTTGCATGTTCTCCCTGTGCCTGTGTGGGTTACCTCCGGGTACTCCGGCTTCCTCCCACAGTCCAAAGACATGCAGGTTAGGTTAATTGGTAACTCTAAAATTGCCCGTAGGTGTGCATGAGAATGGTTGTTTGTCTATATGCATTGGCCCTGCGATGGACTGGCGATCTGTACAGGGTGTACCCTGCCTCTCGCCCAGACAGCTGGGATAGGCTCCAGCTCCCCCCCCCCCCCCAAGACCCTTAACAGATAAGTGGTATAGATAATGGATGGATGGATGGATTCTGATATTAATGTTTTGTTTCTCAAAAGAGTCTAAAGAGTAAAGATGTGGTGAGTACATCTGTGAGGCGAAGAAAAACAACACCGAAACAGAAAAACACTCAAAACCACTGTTAACAGCTCCAACCTCAAGCTTAACTAGGTGGAGGAGTTAGAAGGAACAATGGCGAGGGATGCTATTCATCGCCGAGGACAGACTGAAAACAGCCCAGCTGCACTAGCAACACTCCACTTTTGTTTGTATCTTTGAGAATATAAAAAAAAAAGCTTTAGGAGCTGCATGCATTGTCTACTATCTGTGTCGGTGCAGAGTGTACCTGTTAATTGAGTGAATTGTCAGTGTTTTCTGCCAGGGACAAATTTTCTCACATTACCTCAAAGTTGTGTGAAGCACGCTGGCCTCTCTGTATGTGCATTAGTTTCTACCTGTGTGTGTAGGTTGCTCTCTGTTCCTGCCGGCGGTTCTTCATCATGGCCTTGTACTCGCCCACCCTCAGCCTCCGTCCCTCCACAATGCACGTCCGTTTGGGCCGGGGTTTGTACTTGTAGTCGGGGTAGCGCTCCAGGTGCTGCCGGCTCAGCCTCGCCTGTTCTTCATAGTAAGGCTGCTTCTCCTGGTTGGACATGGCCTTCCACCTGGAACCTAAAAATACATTGGGACAAAGAGAATGAGTTCTACTTAAGTCTGATTTTATTTCTTTCTTATTTAAGTTTGTCTTTCAATTACATTTTTCCCCCTTTTTAGTGAAAATAAAGTCCTTTCAACGGGTGTTCTGGTGGCGGTGTAGTTAAGTAATGTCTACAATGGTAAAGTCCTCAGTTTGAGTCCACCTAGGGGCATTAGTTGCATATTACGCCCCTCTTTCTCACCTAGTTTCCTGTCTGTGTCTGATAGTCTTTTTACAAGCTAACTTTGATATAACAGTTGGAATGTGCTTGACTCACTGTAACAAAAATATCAATGTCAATAAATCCCTTTAAAAGTGAGTACCTGTTACCTTTGTGGAGCAGTAGTTGCAGTGGCTACAAGTGGCAGTTACAAGATAATGAAACCTATCCCTTCAATTTCCCAAATTCTCTTGACAAGAGATTAAGTGACTGTAGACTGCAAACACAAGCAGTAAACAACAAATATGTCTCCCAAGGCCTTTCTCAATATTGAGTAGAACAAGAAGGAAGAACAAGGTACAAGATGCTACATTCATTTGCAAGTGTGTTTATTTTTATTGGGCACTCCAGTTTTGGGTAGTTGTCAATAAGTCAAAACCTTACCTTTACTTTCTCTTAACCAGTTTGGTCAGCAACTAATATAAGATTTTGAGTCTGCTAAAAGTTTGTTTGTTTAAAACACTACAGAGCCATTGGGATGATTTTTGTTGTCTTTAACCACAAGTCACTGTGGCACATGAGAATATGTATTTTTGTTTACATCAAATGAAAGCTGATTTGATTGGTTAAGCCCTTCCTCTAAAGGTGTGCTAAAGACATCTTCAAACAGAGGGGTGTGATGTTAGGTTGTGTGCTAATTAATGTGAAAACTGACGTGAAAATGTGATCTCAATTGTCCCACCACTGCAGAGTGCGATGGAAAAACAATGCTTTGTACACTGAGAGGGAAGTATTTAACAAGCAGTTAATAATAAGATTGTGTGTTTAAAACACAAGTAGATTACTTGTATGCATAATAGTCACGCATGTGTGTATTCATATCTACATGTCTGTGTGTGTCCATGTGAAGGATGGCCACACATAAGCATACAAGCACACAAGCTCTCCACAATAGAAAGGAATGTAAATGTTTGGTCCAAGGAAAGGGATTCAGGCCAGTATGTGTGTGTGTGTGTGTGTGTGTGTGTGTGTGTGTGTGTGTGTGTGTTGTTGGAGAAGCAGGTGGATATTCATGCCTTCACATGTGCCAGGCAGCGTCTCAGAATAGAGACACAGAGTGAAACCCACCCCTACCCAGTGCTGGGCTCACCCAGGATCTTGCTGATGGAGGAGTTGTGCATGTCAGGGAAGGCCTGCAGGATCCTCTTGCGCTCGTCCTTGGCCCACACCATGAAGGCATTCATGGGTCTCTTGATGTGGCCTGAGGAAGGAGGGGGCCGGGCCTCAGTGTAGCTGCCTGAGACTGAAACGGGCTGGGCACCTACAGAACAGAGGGCTAGAGTCAGAGGACCACACCAAAGTAGTGCTGGAATATGTTACTCATTCCTCCTTAAATATATATCTATCCCAAGGAGTGGCACACTTCTTGTCATAAACCTTACTGCTGCACCCCTACCATTGGGTGATATCTTGAAGCTCACCTGCTTATTAACTGCTTATTAAAGTTTCTCACCCACAAACATCTTATTGTTCAGTTGTGATTCACTTTCCCCACCTACTGATTCTCCATCTTGACGTATGTACGAGAACTTTTTTTTCAGTTTCTCATTAAAGCTTCGAAACATCAAGAAGGATATGATGTATTTTGATACTGTTGAATCTGGAGGTGGTGGTGGAAGCTATTTTTGGATACCTAAATGTCAATGTGATATTCTAAGAGGACGATCATAAAAGAGTTTATAATGACAATGATAACTAAAATAGTATACTGCCTAAATAACCCTACTAGTTACCCTACTTATGAATTATTAACATTAACAAATTACTTTCAATGAAAGGTATTAAACTGGCTCCTTCAGGGACACCTACCCTCAGAGTCACTGCTGAGGTGGTCCTCAGTGGACAGCACGCCATGTCTGTCTTCACCCCGCTCGGAGTGAGAAATTCTCTCACTGTGCGGAGAATCTTTATACTCCTGCAGACATAAAAAAGACAAAGACAGGTGAAGTCAGACATGCAGTAAAGGTACACAAATATTCACACTTGAGCACAAAGAGATGATTTGAATTTCAACTGCAGTAAAAAGATGACCCGATGTCCAAGGGGGTGTGTTCAAGGCACGCGTGTGCTACACAGACTGCTATTTAAGGTAAAGAAAATGGCACATGCGCCATATCAGCTGCTGTTTAAATACGGAGCTGTAAATGCAAAGAAAGGAAGTTACAACACTATGGTGGAGGAAGAATGGTGTTTATTGTTTGAGGGAGGAAAGGTGAAGGAGAAAAGTCAGAGATGGGAATGTGACAGCTTCTGAATTTGCAAAACTATCACACCATCAGTGTATTATCTAGCATTCATTCCTGTGATGTAAAACATTATTTATTCCCGTGGCAGAGGGGAATACCAAAATAGGTCAGTCAACAGTATTGGTGTTAAAGCAGCAGCAGCAGCAGCAGCAGAGGCGAGATGGAGCAGGATAATGGAGTAGAGGAGGGGAGCAACAGAGTACAGTATTATTGTGGACAAAGAGAGAGGGCAGGTGGCTCAGTCAATGCCACACTGAGGCCTTTGTGGTATTGTGAGGCTACAACAGCTGTTGCTCCAGGATGAGGCTGGGACCAAAGCTTCAGCCACCTCAAAGAATGAAAACCAAGACCAGAATAGAAGACAATTTTTACAAGAACCAAAACAAAAAATAGTAACCAGGATTTTTACAATCGGCTTCCAAATGAAATATGTAATTTCAAGAGGCTATAATGGCTATATCTACACAGATGCAAGTGGGAAACTACAATTTATGAGTTTCCATTTTGCCTCACATTTTTCCTCTAAACTTGTGTATAGTTTAAACAGCAACATTCTCGACTTTTTCAGTGTAGCACATGACCGTACAGGCAAGAAGTAGAATAACAGCAGCTGATACCATCTTTGTCAGCTCCTTTTCACTTAATAATACTGGAAACAATGGCGATATAACTTTGTCTGTTTTATACAGTGTTTACTTATCACCATTTTCCAGTGGGCAACACCTAAAATACTGTGCTGTGACAATATCCTTGTGTGTGTGTGTGTGGTTATACTACAGGTGGAATATTATTCTGTAGGTTAAATCCTCAGGACTGATTCCCTATAACCTTAAACCTGACTCTGACCCCTGATCAGACCCCCACTTATTAGCCAGAGAAAGAGAGACAGACTGTTTCCTCATATTCAGGTTGTTCAGTAATTATGGTGAATATAGTGAGGTATTTAGTAGCTAAAGAGCCAGGTATTTCCCTCAGGAGTTTCACACACATTGCTGTCACAACTTAAATGTAACTCAGGTGCTTTTTAAGACATTAGCCAACATTTACATAACAATGTGCATGTCTGAAAAGGGGCTCTAGACAGAAGCCTGTGAGTGTGTTCATTTTGTGTAAACTGACAATCAACTCACCATCTTTCCACCACTGTCTCTCTCTCTGTCCCTGTCTCTCTCCCTCTCTCGCCCTCCACCGCTGTGGCTCCTCAGGAGCTGCTGGGCATCGTGGATGGCCTGGGTGACCACGTCGCCATCTCCGAGGAAACCTGAAGACAACATCACAGGACGAGAGGGAAATACACAAGACAGAGATTCTTTATGTCTGTGAACATTAACTTATGATGAAAAAAATTGAGAGAGATAACAAAAAAAGTAACATTTTATATTTTTCAGCATAATACAATAGTAGAATAATTTAATCATAATACATTTTTTCATATAGGGCAAAAAAGATACAGGACAAAAAAATAATAAAAATTTGTAAAATGTTTTGCCCTACATGAATTTTTAAGGAAGAATTAGGGGACACTGTGTATAAACACTTTGGGTTGAATCAGAGATGAAAAAAGTAGAAAAAGTGATATTTACTTTTATCACAGCGTCACTCCTTTAATTCAAACTTTTTAAACTTTTTGGAAGAATTTTAAATTGTTTATACTGTTTATATTCAAGTTTGCTAGTTCACAGTGTTCATCTGCTCTTGTTGGCACATTGCTATATCTCTTGATGCATTACCAGCACCAGTTGTCAATCAGTGGAATAGTGTGAAAACATCAGCAAGACTGTATTAGAAATCTGTATGCATGCACAAAGATACAAACAAAATGGGGACCCACTCTTAAATGGATTGCTCAATAGTGCAACTAGCGGTCACAAAATCCCCGGTGTATCTCTAAAAAAATGTCATGTAAGCATGAGGGAGGCCTCATGGGCAAAAAGAAGGCAGTTTAGACCCTGTGACAAAGCAGAAACACATGGGGTGTCTGATACCACAACTTTGATTTGAGTATGAGGAAGCTGTGAGGATGAGACAGTTTTTTTTCTCCCATGTGATCATGAATTCAGTGGAACTCACTGAGGGCAGATCGTGGTGGACTGTGGGACACTTCTCTCTGGAGATCTCTGGGTCTGTAGGCTCCCTGCAGTGCCAGCGATCCAAGCTCCAGGCTCTGTGGACTGGGTGTTTTCCCCAGCTCCAGCCCCTTTGGCTTGGAGGTCAGGTTCAAAGGTTGACTGGCTTCCTAAACACACAGTGAGATCAGATGAGCAGGGGTGGGGCCACTTACACACATTCAGGCGTAACTGTAAAGGGCGAGGGTGTGCATGTATTCCAGTCACGCACGGCAGATTTGGCATGTCGGAGCGCATCTGTCACACCTTTGTAGCGTTTCTGGTCTTTTGTCTTCATGTTCACCTCATCCTCTCTCCCCTTTTGTTTATTTAAGCTGTGTTAGTCTATCTCTGCTTGAGAACAAGCCGTGCAAATACAGCTTATGCTGCATACACAGACACACATAGGGAAGAACACAATCACACACCTATAGCACACACATTAAACCTTTGAACAGAGGGTGTGGTATATCCCAAAAGCTTTTCAGACTCCAAAATACCAAGAATGTACATTTTGTGTTTAATCTGGTGAGCTTCACTTTCTTCACTACTCTAACCACACACATACACACATTGTAAGTAAACATACTCCTGCAATTCATTGTTCCCTCAGTAATATTTGCATTCTGGAGATATGATCTCGCTAATGTAGGTGTATGCATTAAAAATGTTAGTGTTTCAGGAACTGAGTTTATTATAGTGAGATGTAACAAATGTCTGTACATACACTGTGTTGATTCAGTACCTGTCGGAAGGAACCACTGCTCCTCTTGACAGGGGTGGGGTGAGGGTTCGGCAGCAGCTGCATAGGATAGTCTACAGCTGTGGAAGATGTAAAGTTTTCTGTATGAAAAACATTATTTGAAGCTCAGACTTTCAAATAATTCAAAGACTCAAATGTGTTCGAACAACAGCAGAATCAGAGAAAGAGTGTCTCTTCTCTGCTTGATGCACAACTGTTAAATGTGGTTGTGCCAAGTTTCTGCTACGTCAAAACTATGGAGACCCAAAATATTCAAATAATAAATAAATAAAAATCTGATGCAAAGGATCCTCTTAATCAATATTTCTGCGAAGCAATAGTGGACTCCACGGGTTGTGTTAAGATAGATTTTTTAACACATTTACATGTTCTCTTTAACTTAATTTTTAAAAGCCTAAGAAACCTGTAAGCCCTGTAAAACCCATTCTGAGAGAGAATTATTCATCATAGCATTAGCGATAGAGTTAACATAATTCTCAGCATGGCTAAAAATTAAGTGCATTTGGTTTGGACTTCTAGGGAAAATCCCCAAAGTATAATGTCCACTTGATAATGAAGATATATGTAAATGAGAAAACAGATAGAAGACAAAACCAACATGAAATTAAACAACATAACACTCTGTCCATATCATCAAAGAAAAGATGACTTCATATGCCTGGCTACAGCTGACCTTTTCCACACCACCCAGCAGTCCTCCGACAATTTTCTACATTCATCTGTCAAGCACTCACACGTAGATGCACACAATTCTTGAAATAGAGAAAGCAAATGAATGGCCATGCTTAAATTCAACCTACAATGTTTTAAAGACTGACCTTGTGCCAGTTAGGTTTGAAAAGGCAGATAAGACAAGGTCACCCACAAGCACAGCTTTTAAAACTAGTGAAAGCAAGACTGCACATAGCTTTATAGTTTTATAAGCTGTGCCCTCTCTGTAGCCTGCTAACTTCTGTACAACATAAGTGCATGAAGGTACTTATGAACTATATCATCTGATCTACATTTGTATCTCACTGTTTTCCATTTCTATAAAATATAGGCCTTGAGTTGAAGTGCACTGAAATAATACTTCAAGTTTCTCTTGAAAAACACTTGAGTTAAATATTTCCAGCTCATGTGGGTATGCTGATGTGTAACAAGTTTTCTTCGTATCTGGCCTTCAAAAGAACATTGGCAGATGGGTTGAGTGTTCATTCTTACCTCTGTAACAAGGTCTATAAGAATGGGCTATAAAAGTGACAAAACCCCAATGTTCTTGGTGCTAAAGGCCTGGTGGAAGAAACTTGATGCTTCCTCTTCCTCTGCAACAGTTTACAATGGTGCCGAACTGAAAGAATCTGTGCCTCTAAATTAAATTTTTAATTTTTGTGGAATATTCAGTTAAAGGTTTGACCAGGTGACCACTTAACCTAACTTCTGTGTGTTTCATGGTGCAGTTTAGTGGACTACGAGCAACAACTTTATCATGAAGTCTCTCAAAGACTCCAACTCATACTGAAAGCTTTGTCTCGACGGTTCTAGGTGCCACTGAAGGGCAGACGAGACATATATCAAAAACTAAAAAATCTGTGTAAATCCCAGCTCAGCAGCTGGGGAAATCTCCTGCTATCTCGTGACTGACCTGGCTTGCAGGGGGATTGGTTGCAGTGGCAGGGGTCATCTGAAGTCAGGGTGACCCAAGGGAGGGCCTGGGTGTTGTGGTGGAAAGCGGGATCATCACATGGGGCATATTATTCACCTGCTGGGACAGACAGGACATATACACCTTACTTAAAAGTTCTAGCCTCGTTGTGTGAAACACAGGTTTCTGATCTGCAAAACTTCTCATAGAGGTATCATCCCACTTGTGCTGCTGGTTTTGATATGAGAGAACACGTGTGAAGGTCTTGAGAGGAGCTGACCTGATCTGTTGCTGAAGCAGGTTGATCTTGTGCTGCTGCTGGATCAGCTGCTGCTGCTGCTGGCGATCTGAGACACAAGACATGTTCATTTCACACACCTAATGTATTCATGCACACACAGTCTGGGTGACCATCATCGGTTCTTCATTCGGGAACTCGGCTTGAAATCCACCATTGATCCACTGCAGCATGTATGAATTATGGATGTTATCCGTTCAATTCATACTTAAGCAAAAGTTGTGAACTGGTGATACATAGCGTTTCATGGAAAAATCACACACACCTGGCTTGTTTGAAACATACTACTGAGAAATGCAACATACATTACTACATTATATTATATTTCGTTATATAAATGCTATATAGTTGATTATTGTGTAGTTAAACAATATTTTTTATAAGACAGTTCACTAAAATTAGGCTGAGACAAAAATCTGGTACAGATTTCTAAGTTGAGAATCACACTGTCAAGCATTCCAAAGTGAACTCAGGTTTGACCTTTTCAACCACAAGACTTTTCCAACAAACTTTATAACAGTCTTGGGTCTTTGGTATAGTTGCTATTCAACAAAATCTTCTCAGGTGGCTGTGGCTTTTTGGAAGTGACTGTTTTGATAGCCCAGGAAGTCTTTAGGTGGCGGAACACCACCTGATTCTATCTATGTCAAAGTCATTTTACAGATCTTGGTCATTGCATAAGTTTAAAAAGTCTTTTGGCTCAGAGAAGTCTGATAAATTGCCTTAAGTGATGTCACTTGGAGTCCAGGTGTTGATTGAGGCTGAAGACCTGAGTTTGAAAAGTAAAAAAAATAGAATAAATATTTGGGGTGTGGAGTTAGAAAGTGAGTTTAAGACCCACTCTGTAACCCGTTCCTCATCTCTGCATTGTGTGGTGTGTGGGCTACATTTTGACAAGAAAGAAGAATGAATGGAATAAAAGACAAATGTCTCTGTCTTTCTTGCATCAATTTTGATTATTTTTTCAATCATTGTTCAAGGCTGACATTGAGCAGGTACAATTTTAAAATTCTAAGTGCTCTGTGAGTTGACTTGTCAAACAACTTTGAAACTGCTACCAGCATGTGTCCAAGAACCATTCAGACACAAATAGCACCATTATTGTCAATATTAAATTTCAATGCATATGCGACTACTTCTAATGTAACTTTACATGAAAGTTATGTCATAAAATGTCAAATTATGTTGAGTCTTTACCCTAGAAAAACAGTGAGACAGAAGAACAAAACTTGACTTTGTTGCTATAAACTTACAAACTCAGCTGAAAATAAACCAGAAGAAAAAGGCAGCCAACAGACCATCTCTGCTGATGACTGCTGTCTCCTGCTAGTGGTGTTGTTTTGGTCTCCCACTCCACTGCTTGCTAACTTACGAGCAACAGTGAATTACATGGAAAAACACAATGACTCTGTTGTCTCGATGTGTCTTGAATTTGACATCTCAAAACAAGATCACTTTTTAAATTCATCTGTCTAATTTGCCTAGTCTTTTATGCTTCTTCATATACTGTCAAAACACAAACATGAATTCACAGAGACTTTTAGCTCTGATCTATTCCCTTGGCATCCCTAGTTTCTGGATCTGCTTGGTCGAAAGACATATTGTGGTTCAATCAAGATATTAGCTGGTCTTGGGCTTTGTGTTGTTTTGAAGTTGTGCAGCATGTTTTGATGATAATGATGGTGGATGTGTGTGGATTCTGAGCAGTACCCTGTTCCTGTTGTTGTCGAGCAGCTCCATCTGCTGCTGCTGTTTCTCAACAGCAGAGGCGGCCATATTCCTCTGCTCAGGTGGGCTCCCAGGAGCTGCTGCTCCCTCAGACCCCGCTCGCTGGTTGATCATCAGCATCAACAACTGGGCTCTTTTCTGCCAGAGACTCAGGGGTACCCTAGAGGGGTCAGAGGGTCGGTTGAGCATCATGTCAGAGGCGGTGTTACTAGTCTTTGCTTCGATTATGATTTATCTACATACCATATTTTGGTTACACTTTCCAATATTATTTCTTAAATTTATGATACCAATACAGATATTCTCCTTGATTTTACTTAATAAAATTGTGTCAAGGACGCTAGTTTATTTGGTCTCTTTGTCATTCTCACAGGATAAAACCTTATTTGATATATTAGTGATATTTTTCATCACTTGTATTAAGAAAGGACAACTGAAAAAATTTTGAAATATTGAAATGAACAAATACAGTTACGAGTCAATACTCAGTTAACAGCAAAACCACATAAATAGCCTGATGTGAATTTAACTTTTACATCAGGACTGGGACAATATTAATTGAGCTGGGTTCCTCTGAACATCAGTTGGGTAATGTTGCCTATTGTATAATATATATACATAGTTTCACAAAACCAAACCCTCCGACCTTTTCAGATGCCTTTTGTTTGTTTCTATGTTAGTCCCAACATACTACATGATTTTAAGTGTTAAATAGGCTAAACAACCAACAATTTTCACAACAAGGTATCAACCAATGTGCTAAGTACTTCTCACAGGTCTTCAAATGCATAATATGTTCTATGAGATTTAATTTAAAAAATGATGACTGTGCAAAATTAAAACATAAAACGAAATTTGCACATTCTAATGGAAATAATTCTATAAATGGTATAAAGGTGTTGGTAGTGTCTAAGCTTGAACCTTTCAGATTTGTCACCCCCACTGTGCTTTATCCAAGTTTCTCCTTCTGATCAGCATTCAGCAAGCTTCTCATTAGTGAGCATTACTGTTAACAAGGACACAACAGGTACTCAACAGGGGAACCTCTGAGCTGCACTAGATGTGAAAAATATATTCTGTCGATAAAATCCATCTGATGACTTCAAACTTCTTTCTCATACCTCTCCTCTGCCTTCCCTAATGGCATTGATTGAAGAAGACATTTGAGGTGCAGAAGGGCAGAGGTTATTCGTCACAAATTTCTGAGCAGGTGGATGTTTGGTTGAGAGAGAACAATCCAAGGTAACTAGCAGGCAGAATTTGAAAATATTTAAGGCGAGGGGTGAGGCTGGTGAAGACTTGAGGGCAGGGAGGTCTCAGGAGCAGCCAAGAGCAGCCTTTTACTCACGTGCGAGGACTGGTAAAATCGAACAAAAAAAGCACCTGATTCCTCAAACCTATTCGAAACCAAACAACACCTTTGCTACTATAACAAATCGTCGCTACACATTGATTTCAGCAGACTGCATTGTTTAGCTGAATAGCAGCAGAGCACCCAGTGCACTTAAACCCATAAGATGAGTTGTCAAAAGCCTGGTCGCGGTGAGAAAGGTGTATGGATGTGAATTTGTAGCAGTAAAGAGAAAAACTCCCATACAAGGAAATAAAACTGAGATGCAGAAGGGAGATATTGACAGAGCCACACCAGATTCAGTATTGCAAATGGTGGTACTTGTTGAGGTGAATTAATTGCAGATCACTTTTCACTTTAGCCTCTCGAACTACCCGACTGCTGCAAGAGTAACCTGGTCTCACATTAACAACTCCATCAACATCAGTTTAATTGATTAGATGTTGTATGGATCTCTGAACAAAAAGTGAACATCAGGTCCAATAGAGACATTATGTGCAGATTGGAAAAAAATCGACTTTGGTATCCCCTAGTGTTGGTTTGAACTTCTCTCTTTATTTCTCTTTTCTCATTCACGATGCAACTTTTTTTTTTTTTCTGTGTGAAAAATGAATGCAACACTATGACAGATTCTAGGAAAGACTATTTGAAAATGGTGACGTTATTCCAGTATTTAACAAATTTATAGCATCTTGATCCCACCAGTGTTGCACCGGCTGGGCACAGACTCCCACCTCTCCCAGATATTGATAACCTTATTGATAATAGTTCAATAGGAGAGAGAGGGCAGAGAGCATCTATCCTGGGGATCATGAATGTCTGTACAAATCCATCCATCAGTAAATGTTGTGCAGTCTGGATTCAAAGTGGTGGACACGACTGACATCTGACCAACATAAGGCGATGATCTTTTAATATCAGAAAAACATCAATCATGATTATTAATCATTATTATTATAGGTTGAAATACCTTTTTATTCTCACTGATCCTGCAAGTCATTGTTGATGCTCAACAAAACATTTCTGAAAAGCTCTAACTGGACCTTGTTATTGTTATTTGTCAAAATATTCAAAACAGCTCAGCGGATACCAACAGTGTGATGGGAGTCTGTTAATCAAAACAAAATGAACACTGAGTCTGCACAGCCATGGTTCCTCCTCTAAATAACAGGGTAATGCCTTCAACTTCTGGAAACAGGAACCTTTTCCAGTTTCATATGACAACAAAGTGCGCTGTATTTACATAGACAATACGGCTTCTTTGCTTTGTTCTGAGTATGTTTTCCCAGCAGCTCTGTCAACTGTTGATCTAACAGCAGGCAAAGTGAATGAGAGACCGTGGGCCCAAACAGACCTTCTTGAAGTTGGATTGGCCCTCTGGTCACGATCAGCAATGTCTGACTTCTTTCGGTCAATGGAAGCTTTGCCTGTGAGGCAGCTCGCACCAGAACCCCTCCTGTCGAACACAGGAAAAAAAAAAGAACATCAACTGACAAAGCATCAGACCAAAGATGAGGAAATGGCAAACTCTACTTTGACAGTCTCTGATGCTTCTTACATTTCATAATACCTAACCTGTCTTGCTCTTTAACATCTTTGACGTACCACTTACCGAAGGGAGGCGGGGACAGTGATGAGAGTCAGTTGGCCCAGACCTCCAGTGGCTGATTTCAGACCAATCACGTAGTGGAGATGTCTTGGGAGGTTCGGCATTGGTGATGACTCCATACTCGCCAGCTGGACTCCTCCTGTTCTGCAACTCTGTCATACCCCAGCATCCCCACCGGAGAGGTGCAGCGCGCTGGAGGCTGGGCTCAACTCCTTCTGTTGAAGAATTAAAACACAAGATACAATACTAGGTGTCATTTGGGTGTGGTGAAGTTTGGACACTTGCCTGTGAAGGTTAATTTAGTTTGATATCATCTCGCACAGAGCGAAAATCAAGCTGAAGGCAAACTGCAAGATACGTATTGTTCAAACAGCTGGTTGACTCTGTGGTAACACAACAATGGTGGAAGAAAATGGCACAAGACTAAGAATCTACAAGCATGCAACTCTGCGAGCTGTCATAGCATTTAGCTCTAGCACCGCCATGCTGTACCTCAATGTTTGCCAGGTCACCATCTTGGATTAAGCTTGTCGGTGTGATGTTACTGATTAGCACTGTGAACACACTAGGCTAGCTAAGGCTGAGGGGAAAGTATTCATTTGGTCATAAAACCAGAAAAAAGTTTTGAGACTTTCAGTTCAAACCAAAATGATGCTAAATGAGGGGATGACCAAATAGTGGGGATGTGTCTCTTTTGGATGTCTTAGCCTACAAAATTCTGTTTTTCTTACTAGTAGATATGATACATCTCACTTGATAAGAGTATGAAAACTTTTGACCTCCTGGGTGGAACTAGAGTGAGAATCAGGGGTTCTAAAATCATCATCTTTGAGGAAATATTGATGTCAATACAACATTTCAAAGCCAACCCATTCAATAATTGTCAAAGATATGTCCAGTCTGGATGACGAAAACCAGTCAATACCAGTCAATCAGAGCCATGCCGCTAGTGTGGCTAAAATCTGCCAACTGATGATAAAAACAAGTCCTTGTAGAGGCTTTGTACATGAAATTTAGCATAATCCATTTTGTCAAAGTTAAATCAAAACACTCTTCCTCGAAACAACTTATTAATTTTGAAGAACAAAAAGTTGTATAAAAATTGCTCAAGCTTGCTGATCCTGGGCGTGCATTGGGGGAAAACAAAAGTCTCCAGCTGCCACTGACATTGTTGTTTCCACAGTACTTTAGCATACCTTTGTTACAATCAAACAGTCAAACAAGTAATCTCAACAGGTCTGTGGGATCGTAGCTGAGCGAAAGAGGCTTTTAGTGTGAGAAACCTCTGTGCAGAGAAATGTTGAGTTGTCGTGATGGTGGCTAAACAGCACATGTAAAGGAAAAGTAAGAGGTGATTGGAAGTTGTTGTAGTGATGGAATTAGTCGCGCTGCAAGTGTACATTATGGTGATTTTATCAAACAAAATGACTTTTTAGTCTGCATTAACATGTCAAGAAAGGCTTTCTTTCAATATGATAAACAGTATACTCATGAATAAAGATTATCAGTTACAATTTAAGAGACTGATTCCACTGATGGATTTCACTGTCATCACTGTCCTCTGATTGACATGTCTTGGGAGTGATGCAGATCAGTTCTAATGTATCATATAGAAGTCTAATTGTCTGGTGACTGTTTGAGTCACTGTTAGAAGTCATGGTCAGGACCAAGTCACAGGCAGCTTATGTGTGTGTGTTAGCATTAATGTCGGACCAAAGGTGTGTGTGTGACAATAGGGATTTACAGAGAGGGGAGACAGATAACGCCTCAGTGAGGGAGAAAGAGAGAGAAAGGAAGAGAGGACAGGTTGAGTGAGAGAGGTTTGAACCACAGTGAACTTGAACAAATCAACTGTGTGTGTGTGTGTGTGTGTGTGTGTGTGTTTGTGTGTGTGTGTGTGTGTGTGTGTGTGTGCGTGCGTGTATTTCCCAGCTCTGCAGCAGGAGGAAAGAAAAACACAGCAGACAGCAGAACAAAACAAACAGAACACACAAGGGCAAAAAGTGCACATATATATAAAGAGGCAGAAAAAAAGCCATTGTTGGAGCCGGGGAACAAAGGAAGCCGGGACAATGGGGGAGAGGCTGACAAAAGCCGCCGGCCGCAGGAAACAGGCCGGATAACAATGCCAGCGGAGGAATGCCGACAACTCGAGGGCTACGGTAAAATCTGGACCACCGTTCTGCGGAAAGCATAATAATGATTAGAGCCCCCCTCCACTTCACCCAGCCCTCCCAGCCTGCATACTGTGTTTCTGAACAAAGCTACCTGTCTGCCAGGGTCTAAGGCTCCAAACCTCAGTGATGTATATGCATGTGTATGTGAGTTTAAAGCTGCACAATAAAATACAGCTATGACTTAAAAGCAAACACAGTAAAGGCCACGTCATCTCTTACCAACACTCAAAGAATTCGACCTCTTTCTGGTCACTGCTGGGAATCTTCTCCACACCGGAAATGTTGGATCAAAACGTAAGTAGTGCAACAGACCTTTGCACTGAACCTGCAGCAAGTCACACACAAGTTAATACACTACCATTGACTGTGTTTTTGTGTGACAGTTCAGCACAAACAATCTATTGCTCAACGAAAAACTTCCTACAAGTAAGTTCACCTGCAACTAAACAGTTATGTTTACATTCTCTGTTTTGCACAAAAGCCCACTATGTATGCAGTATTCTTGAGGCCTGACAAACATGTTCAGTGCAAAGCTGATGGTTTACATTGTTAGGAACCTATAATGTTTACATCTGTGTTAGCTAGCTAGCTACATCTTTCTTGGCAAACCGCCACCACCAACTGTCAGGTGGTATAATAGGGTGACATCATCAGCAGGAATGTGTATTACATCAACTGTCGACTCGTGTAGGTGCATACCTGCTAATAGTGAAGATACATTCATAACAGTGACCTGCTCATCAATAGCTCCACAGCACTACTAGTACTACTAAAGAGTCCACAGGGTACCTTTACATTCTGTTGAAAAGTTGCCCTCAACCATTGCTTCAGCTGCTACTGTGACTGTGTGTAATTCAAGTATTAGTATTACCATTATATATATATATATATATATATATATATATACTGTGATGTACCCTGTCTCTCGCCTAATGTCAGCTGGGATAGGCTCTAGCCCCTCTGCAACCCTTACAGATAAGTGGTAGAGATAATGGATGGATGATGCTGCAACTGCTAATACAAATACTGCAACTACTGCTACAGCTATTGCTCCTACGAATACTATAACTGCTACTTTGACAAGTACCACTCTTACTGTGGATAATGTTGAAAATCTATGAAAAACATTACCATTATATGTATCATTATCACAGTATGAATTACATCTGCTAGTTTCACCCATATCTGCTTCTAGTTACTGCTGTGAGTGTTGATGATGAGTATGTATCATTATGGCCCCTTATTTTTCTACTAATAGAAACTGTATTTTTCCGATATAGATACTGAATATACGACAAATCACATTGATAACATAGTTTAATTAACTGTTTCTGTGTTCATTATTATATCAGACAACACTCTTCATTTAAAAGAAACTAAAACCTCCAAAAACTAATTACAGTTTTCTTCATTTCATCATGAATTAAGAGGATAACAGGAATCTGAAAAATAATAATGTGATATGATCATGTTTTCACAATACGATTCATTAAAATGTTAGTATTAACAAATAAGATAAAATTGTCAGCCAGGAGAAAATCCCTTTCTGCCCAGTGACCTTTATTTAACAAATTAAAAACAACATGGACTTTTAAAATAACTTTGCAATTTGGACTGATGAGAAAATCCTGACAATTCAGAGAAACTCTAAAGTCATATTAAACCAGGTGTGCGCCTTTACCAATGAGGAGAGCCACATTAATTTAACAGCTTCATGGAGTTTGGCATGGTCCTCTCCTACAACCAGGCAAAAAAAAAAAAAGGAAAAAAAGAAAAGCCAGTGTTCTGCCAAATGCGTAATAATGTTGTTACTGCATTTCTACACAAGGCCACCTGTCTGCCAAGGCTCTAAACCTGTGCGAATTGTGTGTGAAGATGTGTGTATGTGTGTGTATGTGCGCGTATTTGAACTCTGAATCATAAAAAATCCATTTCACACAGCTGATGGCAACTAAAAAGCCCTGTAGCACATTAAATACAGCTGCAAGTGGGGGGAACAACAGCACTCAGACTCATTTGATGCCACCTGCTTGACTACTGTTGACTTTGAACGTGATATCACAGTTATTTGTGTGTGCCTGTGTGTGTGTATGTGACTGTGCTTGGGTCTAAATCTTGTTTTAAAGGTCTAAAATTGAAACATTTCTTTTTAGTTTAAGCTGCATACATTTGCTCTTTGGTTTTAGTGTCCCATTATCTAAATGCTGTTTCCAACACATTGATACACACGTCATCTGTGGTAACCACTGGAATAAAATATCAGCTATCAGCATGTTTAAACTCACAAGGATCGGTATCAGCCTAATCGTGGCTGATTGCTATTTTCAGGTTTGGTGGGTGGTTTAGCAGAGCATTAGGAAGGAATGAGAATGGGGGGATGAAGAGGAAGAGGTGGCAAACTGTTTAGCCAACATGGCAGCAACCGCTGCCGGTATCGGCGAGGGGTTGATTGTGTGAATGGCGGGGGGTCAGGGCTGGCAGCAGCAGCACACTGAGTTTTATCCCACGCTGAAAGTTATTCCTGGGTCTCCCCTCTACGTTCCACAGAGGCTGGACTGTAGAGCTGCCACAGGTGGCTTTCACACGCCTCCACACAGAATGCATGTGTGTGTGTGTCATCCAATGCAGAGGTATGCAGGGAATCTCAGCGACCCACAGAGCCGTTGACAGCGAAGAATGCGTCAAGGTGTGTGCGTTTTAAACAAAGGGACTTTTAAAACAATGCCTTTAGTGCAAGCCAATCAAGTTTATCGCTTCCCTCCACATCACTCTCATCTAGTTAAACACACACTTAACCTATCTGCAGCTGACAGCACTCTTGTGGAACCTGACATTGTGTATGCATGTAGTGTGTGTGTGTGTGTGTGTGTGTGTGCACGATTTGAATAAGATCACCTTCTTGCTAGATTATCTGAGGCCTGTTTTCCGACCACCTACAGTGTTCACCTTTTATAGAGTGCTCACCACATCGCAGCTGAGAAATCACAATAAAACAGACCTCAGAGCAGCTGTTGAACTAAACAAAGTAGAACAAAGTTACCAAAAAGCACTATTAGAGGCTTCTGTAACAATTTTCTCACATTTAAAACATATATGTAACAAATTACTAGCAGTGGTGAGTTCAGCTCAAATGAGGAAATAAACACCCATGTAGGTGGGATTATGTTTTTTGCTTCGGAAGCTAAACTCAATTTTACCTGAACTGATCGATTTGTTACAAGAATCAATCATCACTTGTTTGATAGTCCTATACGGCTAAAAGATTTGTTTCATTTTGCAAAGTTTCAACATATGTTATATAAATTCTAACATACAAATCTTGATGAAACAGAGCAATATGCAACTTACACTTTTGGTGTTAGTCACTGAACCCAAGTTAAAAAAAAGCAATGATTACAACATATTGTAGGGGAATTCTTCTGTATCTGAATGAACATGAAGCTTATCTGATGAAGGACTGATACATTATCAATAAAGTGAGTACAAGTCGAATGCAGGATTCTTTGCTTTTTTTTTCACAGTCAAGAGTTTTTGATCCTACGCATGTGTTAATGAGACATCAGTAATTGTGTCTGAGGGGAAATCATATGGAAAATACTAACTGATGACTTAACTGATGACTCCTAAAAGAAGGAGTCAGTGTGACCACAGTATTGGCTGTGCTGTTACAGATCTACACTTGTCCTTCCCCCCCACTCCCCAATGTGAAGTGAGAAGGACGCAGTGAAGGAGGCGATGGAGGATGACAGTGGACAGAGGGAACATGCCTCTGCCCTCAGATACAAATCAGCTCCTCTCCTTTGAGCACTGACAACACTGAAACCTTACACTTCCCACGACACAAGAATCACTTCACACAAAACCTTCAGTTACCTAACAAGTTGTAACATGTAAAACCTAACATCACCCCCCCCCCCCCGGGGGGGTTTGGCAATGCAAATCCTTTCTGTTGTTCTCCCTTTCTTTTCTTTTCTACCTTTGTTTCCTTCTTCTTTCTCTCAGCGTTTTTTTTCTTTCTTTTTTATTCTTCCCCCTCCCGACGGGAGCAGCTTGTTGGGTTTATATCGTCCTTGTCGCTTTACAACTAGTGCCTGAGGCAGAATAACAGAGAGTGCACAATAGACAGTGAGAGCGCACCAGTAGCCAGTCTCAGCAGTTGAGAGCAGCAGGATAAAGTGTTAGATATCTAAAGAGGTTTACTTGGTGATAAGCAAATAAAGACTTTTGCATTGTCATCCCTGAGACTGACAGCTGTAATGGCAGAAGGTTCCCTGCAGGAACACATCAAAGACAGAGAGCCACAGCATGTCTCAGTCAGCTGGCACAAACACAACAGTCTAATAAAGAAAAAAAAGAAAATCAAATGTAAAATATCTCACACCTAGATCTTTGCAAATCTGCACAGCCAGTTCCACCACACTGTTGCAGAAGGAGAAGCATTTGTAATAAATTTTCTCACACATTGTTCAATTGTTGACAGCGTTCGTGACAGAGCTCTTACAGTAAGTTTCCAACCTGCTGTGCAGTCGTGTTAAGACAAGTGTGAACCAATGTATAAACAAATGTTTGGGGAAATGTTTCACAGTACGCAGTATTTGCTTAGGGATGATAAAACAATCCAGCGTTCTGTGCCAGCTAGTGCCTGTCTGCCCACAGGGTCTGGCTTGCGCTGCTCATGCCAAGAGCTTCAAGTAAAACTGACACATCACCGAAAGAAACCGAATCTCACCTCAAAATTTTTATTTATCTTTTCTTTTCCTTTTTTTTTTTTTTAAAATCTGCTTGTGAATCTTTGTTTCTGTTAATCTGAATCTCCGGTTGAAAATAAGTGAGGGATACAGAACAGACTTAAACTTTGCGCATAAGTTCTATCAATGAAAAACAAAAAAGACAGTTATCAAAAGAAAAAAAAGAGACAATTTAGAGTGAATAAAAGGATGCTTTAAGAAGACACCCAGAATTCTAACCCCTCCACCTATCCCTAGTTTTCTGTACTGACCTGGAGAGGCTGAGCAGATGTGAGGAGATCCAACAGTGCTCCCTGACTGGAACAGAGCTGCTGACACAAGTCATAGTGACTGGCTCTCCCTCACCAGTAACGCCTGTCTTTTCTACACTTCTATTACCCCCGACCCAACCACCACCCCAACCCAACCACCCCACCCCTTCTCCTACCCCCACCTCTACTCGCACAAGGGCAAGTACAAAGAGCCTCTTCAAATCCCACCGCGCAGGGGCCTCATTTGCATAATTAGCATGTTGTTGCAGGTAACCCTCGCTGCAGCCCCGACGTACACGATAGTGATCGAGCATCAACCCACCAACAGGTGCGATAGTGGTATGATAGGAGCATTCATTAGCTTCAGACACTTTCCAACAAAGTCGGCTTTATTCTCCATTATGATTTCCTGGATACATGACCGAAACTGTGGTGTAGGGGCCAGGGAATAAGGCAACATGTAAACAACACAGTGAGAATCAGACCCCATTGTTACTGCTGCTTAATGTAATTTTTAACTGAGAAGTGAGGAACCTGCCACATTTCAGTCTGTATTTGCAATACCTCTAGTCGATAAATCAGAAACACACAAAAAGTCTTTATTGATTCTTTTTCTTCTTATATAGCCAGATTTTGGTAATTTTTAAAAGTCAGAATAGACATGAATAGAAATAGAAAACTGGTGGAGGATGTAGTGGGCTGTCATAAAGTGTAATTTGTCATAAATGACTGTGTGTGTGTCTTTTTGATTAAATAAAGAAAAAATATAAATACCCTCATTCTTGCAGCACACATATTGAATATTGGCTCTTTTCCACTTGTTACTATTTGAGTTGGATGCAGCTGCACCAGCTGCTTCTGTGGCAACATGGCAACAACATGCTGCATATTAAGCTGCAGAAATTGAGGTATAGGTAGATACTTCTGCCTCTGGAGCTGTAGAGTCTGATCTGTGATGACAAGTCTCCTGCTGCTCCTACAACTCCACTCAACACCTGCTGCTATAATTAGAAATTACTTGTACTGCTATGTTTTATTGCTATGTTAGCAGTTAATACTTTAATTCACTACTATCACTACTATCGTTATTACTACTGTATTATTGGCATCACCTTATATTTTATATGGAACCCGTGTTATGCTATGTTCTTCTCCCGCTATTCTTTAGATGGAAGTATGGCAGGTTACTTGGGTTGCATGCAAATGAGTAAGGATGTGTTTGAGGTGTGTTATACGGGACTTTCACATACTATAAAGCGCAAGAGCGACAACACATGGAGCAAGACCATTATTTACAATGGATTGAGTGGCTGCGCAAACTGCAGCTCTGCTCTGCCCTGGCTTTTTGGTAGGTTTAGAGGACTAATGCTCAACCAAATTAAATTCTGACACCCCAGTCCCAGTGGCATTTTTGTACTGACAGGAGGCAGAAGTTTTGAAAATGCAAATTTAATCTTAGAGTTATACAACTCTATTCTGTGATCCATCCAGTGGTTGGAAGATCATGGTAGAAAATATCCAAGATGATGGGGATATTGCATTAGACCAGTAACGCTGAAACTGTTACATATTCTACATTCATTCCAACATTGTAGTTAACTGCTTTATAGTACAGCCACATCAGAACTGAAATAAACACACTCTTCATGTGATCTGTTTAGACTATTAAAACAGATCACATGAAACTGCATTTGTAACCCTTATGAGCCTTTAGTTGGCATCGACTCCATTATTGAGCTGTGCGCAGTTGAGTCCATGAGTCACATTATCAGGTGGTGTAATGAGCTCAGCTTTGTAAATTATTGATCCAATGTGATTGGGAGCACTCAATCAGAAAATTTAGGGAATTCAGGTACAAGTTATAGAGACGAATGCCACCAGTCAGATGGCTGTACATCCCAGAGTACCACATCCTGAATGTTTAGTATGTGGGTGCACACTTTCCCTAACCACACTGAACAAGATCCAACTGAGATCCAACATTCAAATAGAAGTCATCTCTCTTCCAGTCTGTACCATGAAACAACACTGGAAAAGACACATTTCTTTTGCCCCGTTTGCTGTCTTTCACCAAAATACAAATAAATAAAATGAACATATTTTGTTTTTTCCCAAGTAATAGTAAAGGACAAATTCTGTAATAATGTTGAACCATCACCAAAATAACTGAAAATCTACAACAAAAGCTGGAAAAACTACTTACTACAGCTGACAAAGCCTCCCCATACAAGTGACAACCCCTCACATTTCAAACTCCTGAATCTCAAAGATAGATTATTACAGATTTACACATCTTTTCGCTCTATATTTGTTTGCTTTTCCAAAACTTTCCCTGGCTTTTATTTACCACTACCTGACTGACTTTAAGAGAAGTTCAAACACACATCAAGTCTCAAAAAACTGTGCGTATGTTTTGGGTCTTGAATTTTTTTTTTTTTTTTTTATCAGAGATGTTGGCAAGATATGCACCACAGAGAGAGAGAGAGAGAGACACACACAAACAGCAACAGACATATAGTTCTTGAACAAAGCTTCCTTGCGTTGCTGACTGGGCCTCATTAGAGAATGAGCTCTCAGGACTGGAGACACAAAAGCCTCGCTCTCTTCTCCTTTCCTTCCCCTCTCTTCCTCTGTTCTCTCGGCCTTTTGATGTCAAGGGTACTGAACCACAGTGCACAGTCCAAAGAATAAGCTCATCAAGAATACACACTCAGTTTCCTCTTTTTTTTTTTTTTTAAATCTTGTACTGAGTGTGTGTTTGTGCAGTGTGTGTGAGAAACGACCACAGAGAGCTACAAGCCCTGATAAGGTGCTGTTGTTCTGTCACTGGTCGCTGGTCAGTTCATCACACAAAGAGCAGTGTTGGAGACTCCAGCACTGCGATTGAGTGATAGAGACATCACAAAGACTACATTTTACTCCCTTTTTCCTCTTGGAGTTTCAGGGGCTGCCCCATAGAGGCCCACCCACTGCACACACACACACAGTCTCAACGCATCTCTATCGCTCATTTCACATTTTCCTCACACCCACTGATGTGATAAATATTAGATTAATACCACAGGCAATAGACATTACATGAAAGAATGACCCAACAAGGAAAGAAATATGATGCTGACTCAGTGGCAAATTAATTGATGTGGATTTTTGCTGTATAATAATAAAGTTTCTTGTTTTGATGAAAAGATCATCTGTATTGGAAAATGGCAACAAAAAAAAGTTATACGTCAGGGTAATTCCTTATCTGAGTTATGTGTTTGGAATAAAAAAGAGCACATTCATCTACATCAGCATACACACACCACTCTATTTTAATGCATGACCAACGGTGAAACAAGCAAACAAGAGGTGTTTTATGAGTCGGACATGGAAGAGGAAGACAGCCCGATCTGCATGTAGTGCGACATCAAGAAAAAATCTATTTGAGTTTGGGAAAGAGAAAAAGAGTAAAAGCAGCAAAATACAAAAAAAAAAGTTGAATGTAATAAAATGAGACACCAGTCCTGATTACAGTCAGTCATTATTAGCAGTAAGTAATCCAGAGTCAGAGTGATAACAAAAGTTCTGAGGTCTGTTCCAACTGTTTCACAACTTTCTGCTGTTGGAACTTTTCACAACTTAACAAAAATGACCATCTAACAAGCATGCCCGCTTTATAAAGTAATACGCCACCATCCGCCTCTGAACCTTTTATACAGAACAGTAAGGCGGAATAACGACGCAATATTCCCGCCTTGAAAAGGATGTGTAAAAGGGCTTACGTGATTTTTCCAAAGACATTATGTTTTCGAGTTGTCTGTCTGTCCGTCCTGTTCTCGTGAACACAGCATCTCAAAAGAAGATGATGTTAGATCTTGAGGGAATTTCTTGAAATTTAAAACAAATTTTCTACAAATGTCAGACACAAGGATTGATTAGAGACTGGTGCTCAAAGGTGAAAGGTCCAGGTCACTTGACTTTACTCTGTAAAGTGCCTTGAGATAATGTATGTTATGATTCTTATAATTGTTATATAAATAAAACTGAAATGGAATTAATTGAATTGAGTACATGCTTTTCCCTAGTAGCTAAATTTTTAAAAGCTAGTTCCTCTGCTAAACCCTTGGAGGAATAGGACTTAACTGAGGACTTTTTTTTTTTTTTTCAGCTTTGGTAATTGGACTGTTGAGCAACATCATACATGCACAGCAGAAGTTCACCCAAACTGGAGTCATCTGCAGAATTTTTTTCCCCTCCATACAATATTATCTCTTGCAAAACTGATCTGCTTAAGTTTTTAACAAGGCCTAACACTCAACAGACTGCGCATATGAGTCACCCCTAACCACACAGATATGCTAATTTACTTAAATAATAACACTAAGAGTTTGGTCTGTTGTCAGGAGATCAGGGCCGACCATTTTATTTAGATAAAATAGTCTGTAGGCTGCAGCCCTTTTCATTGATACAGGAATGAGTCATGCTTTGTTTTAAGTTTTCTGCATGTTTTTTTGTCAAATAACTTCAGTTTGGATGTGATAAATAGCACAATCTTAATTGTTAATAATTGGGAAAAGCAGGAAATGTTTTGATTTTTGCAAGATTTTAATGATGGGACGGTGGGTGGAGGATGTATGTGTGTGTGTGTGTGTGTGTGTGTGTGTGGGTGGGGTGGGGGGGGCCTGAGTCACAAAGTTGACTTGCTCCAAGCATATGACACCAGTGCCCTCTGTATTCTACTGACTGTCAAAGCCAGCGGTTGTGGTTTCTGTTTTATTCATCTCTTTGTGAGGTGCGGTTGAGTTTCCACAGAACTGATAAGGGCAGAGAGCAACAGCTTCATATCACGTTAGCTTTGGTTTTTCTGTAAACATTTTTAACCTAGCATCTAGTAAACACTACTCTAGCCCATGCTCACTGTACTGAGGTGCATATGCTCAGGTCCACAGTTTTAACCACGTATCCCCTGCTTGTAAGGCTACTTACCTGTGAGATATGTATTTATAGAGTCACATGCAATTTTGCTGTCCTAAATATACAAATTGGTTTTATTTTCTCATCTCTCACAAAGTACAAGAAGATGATGATTTGGAGAGCAGTCGTATCGGACTGAACAGAATGTGCAAAGCAGACGGATGGATACACTTGGAAATGGGAAAATACTACTTTTTTAAAGGTTGTTGTCTTTATTTTGTACATGCTTGTCTTGTACAGCCAACATATGTACTGTTTTTTGTTTTTTTTGTTCTGTTTGTTTTCGGAGGCTTTACAACTACAGAAATATCAATGTACAGAAAAAACAAAAAACAGTACATATGTTGGCTGTACAAGACAAGCATGTACAAAATAAAGACAACAACCTTTAAAAAAGTAGTATTTTCCCATTTCCAAGTGTATCCATCCGTCTGCTTTGCACATTCTGTTCAGTCCGATACGACTGCTCTCCAAATCATCATCTTCTTGTACTTTGTGAGAGATGAGAAAATAAAACCAATTTGTATATTTAGGACAGCAAAATTGCATGTGACTCTATAAATACATATCTCACAGGTAAGTAGCCTTACAAGCAGGGGATACGTGGTTAAAACTGTGGACCTGAGCATATGCACCTCAGTACAGTGAGCATGGGCTAGAGTAGTGTTTACTAGATGCTAGGTTAAAAATGTTTACAGAAAAACCAAAGCTAACGTGATATGAAGCTGTTGCTCTCTGCCCTTATCAGTTCTGTGGAAACTCAACCGCACCTCACAAAGAGATGAATAAAACAGAAACCACAACCGCTGGCTTTGACAGTCAGTAGAATACAGAGGACAGTGGTGTCATATGCTTGGAGCAAGTCAACTTTGTGACTCAGG
>BRZM01004206.1:13701-24026 GCA_033238685.1 Lates japonicus
TGAAATACTTACTGTGGAAGCATTTGCAAACCATTTTGAGAATAAAGGTGAAGTAGAGGACCGTTAGAGTGTTTACAGGTTAAGGTATTTTAGCACAACAATTAGTGAAGGTTGAAAAAAACCTCAGTAATGTGTTGAAAATAATTAGACAATTAACATCCACAGGAAGCTTCAGTCACGAAAATGTCTTCATTTTGGACAACACTCTGACAACTTTCGAAAACAAAGATGTTACTTAATATTGAATTTACTCCAACAGTTTCCCCAATATCAGTAAATACAGCAAGCTTTGAAGTGAGGACAAGCTGATGTGTTTGGGTTATCTGTCATCTGTGTTCCTAGGTGAGTTGGTTTAATTTAAAGGGATAATTAGACATTGTGTGAAAATCTGCTTATTCTTTCTTGCAAATTTTAGTAAATAAAGTCATGTGTGAGTCTGCGTAGGTTTTCTTAAATCTTTGGACAGAACCAGGCTGGCCTATTAGCTAAGCTAACTGTCTGTTAGCTTAGCTTGGCTAACTTCACGGTTAATGTACAGAAAGCGAGGTAGTATCGATCTCTAACTTCAATAAACAAGAAGCAAATGGTTCTCCTTTCTTGTGCTCATAAACAATTCAAACTACATAGCTTCAGTAGTGTTTGTATGGGATCGTTTTCACTCTGATGACTACAATTTCATTTGTTGTTGAAAAATGTGGAAGGAATGATTTGATTTATTCTGTCAGGCAGAACTGACAGCATCGATCCTTGCCGTCTCTTGTGTCCATTGGTTGCTTATTGGTGCTGAAGCTTGTTCTATTTTTGCAGTCAGTGTAAATTAGTTTGGACACAGACGGAGTTTTACACTCAGCTGAATGACTAAATGTTAATGGTGGTGTGTGTGGATGGTGGTAGTGGGAGGGTTATTTCCACGTAAACTCCCTCTTTGACTGGCAGACAGGTCATGAAACAGGAGGTACTGTAGCTGTCAGAGCTAACAGGAAGTTGGCAGTGTGGAGGAGTTTTACGCTGTGTTTTAGCTGTGTCCAGACCTGCTGTCATCATTCTGTGGTAATCAATACTCTTCGAGCTGGCTGAAATTCTGAGACATACATCATGTCATTCATCAGCAACACCCTGTTCTGTTTTGAAACTCCTAATCTCTACACAGTACAGTCATAGGTCATGGTCTCCCTCTGTTACCACAGAGCATTTCTAGGGTCATATTCACTCAAGTGTCTCACTCAAATGACCATCAGTTCTGGTTATTAAGTGATCCTGCTATTATAACGGCATAGCAATATATTAGTCACTAAACAAAGGGTAACAAAAGTGTGTGAAAGTGTGAAAACAACAACTTGTGTTTTTACTAAAAGTTACGTGCCAGACTATTTCCAGGCACAGCAACATCCTGGAGTCTCTGCTCATCGCCTGGCAGTGTTGTAGTGATGACAACGTGGATTTTATTACTTTTGGACAGAGCCAGGCTAGATATTCCCCCCTGTTTCCAGGATTTATGCTAAGCTAATCTATCTATCTTCTGGTCCCAGCTTCATATTTAAGGATGAGAGTACATACAGGTATCGATCTTCTCATCTAACTCTTGGCAAGAGAGCGAGTAAGTGTATTTCCCAGAATGTGAGCAAACATTTTTTTTAAATGACTAATGTCTTAGTTAAGCTGTAAACTATTTAATGGCAGCTCCTCTATTTTAGCCATCAGAAATACTGTTTACAGCAAACAAAAGCATGTTTATTTTCTCCTCCTCATGCAGTCATGTACAGCATTCAGAATACGTTATATGTAGAAAAATGTTAGATGGAAACCCTTTGGCTTCATTTACCAAAACAACAATAAGTGACATTCTGCTACTGTATAGGCATAACAGATATAAAATCCTGTGCAATCCAACCTTGGAAAAGTGTGTTTCATACCCTCACAAAGAATGGTCACGCTTCCAAAGATCCACAGGAATTGGATTTCATGGGTGAGATAAAGAGAAGTGCATTTGGCTGTGAGGTTCGCTCCGGGGGCTTAGCACTTCTTGTTAAGGATACATCCAGAGGCAGGATGTGTTTTGAAGTTAAAGAGAGGTGTTGAGAAGGTCAGAGCAAGTATAGATTAGAGGACTGCAAAACAGTCTCATTGATGTTTTGATAATTTCACCGGGCTTTGGAAATAATTAAATATATATAGAAATTCATTTCCAAAATGTGAAATATTCAGAATATAATAATGATCAAAATGTGTTTTTATTCTACATGGTAAAGGTGTAAGATACAAAAAGTACTTGATCTATTATCAAAAGAAAATCATAGAGGAATCTTACACTCAAGACAGGAATCAAGACACTTGAGCATTGCCAGAAGTCAAGTTTTCAAAATATAAAGAGGCTCAATAGGATTCACTCTGTAAACATATAATTTAGTCAACAAGGGACACTAGCAACTTTCACGAATTGCCATTAAATGTTTTTAAATTGTGCTGCTCATTGTATTAGATTAGGTGTGACTTTTCTTTTGGATGTAATGAAATAAATGGCTCGGCCTTGCAGATGTCTGTGTGAGTGCTGGTTGCTGCAGCCTGTTGGCTCATCTCTCTGTGCTGTATTGATTTTCACGCCAGCCAGATAGAGTTTCTGCCATAGTAATATATTACATCTGCACTGATCAGGACAACTTGTCCGGGAAGCACATGCACAAGAGATGTAGAACAGGCACCAGTGTTACTCCACAGACTCCTCAGCCTGAGACATAGATTTACTGTGGCACACTGAGAAGATTGTCCATAAATAATTGAATTGGTACATTTGTATTTTATTTGTATTGTTTATATTCTGTATTTAAGCCACCAAGAAATCATATTTATATACAAATTTGTAATCTTCGAATCACAAAATGTTCACTGACCACAGATTTAGTTTTCCTACAGTATCCAGTCTTGCAATACAAAATCTGCCTGCAGCATCTACAGTAATTTAAAATCTTTTTATGGTTTTGTTAAGGCACTCACAGCACTTGGCTGAGGTTAGGAAACAAATTAGGGTCTTGGTTAGTTTTTGTTGCCAAAAACTAATCTAACCTCACACAGGACTCAGGATATGAACTCCTGACTGTGGTGTGACTGTCTGATCCCACTGTCCACCCTGATCACTTGTCAGTGTAGAACTCAAAAAGAAAATCAAAACACTGCCAGGAAATATAATCCAGACAGTCATTACGTTTCAATTACAATTAGGAAAACAAATTAGTAGTACAGCGCTGACAGGGTTTATTAAGGATGTAACTTGCTTTCTTAACAGCAATTTGACTAAATTCAGTTTGTCAAATTGGCAATTCAGTTCATGAGTGATTACTGAGTTCATTTCTCAGTTTAATATAATTAGATTTTAGAAACATTTTTCATTTCAGTAATGACTCAGTGAAAACAACTTTTGTAATAATGTGAAACAATTCTTAATCTCCTACTAAATGAAAAATAGACACCAGAATTATGTCACAGAAATAAATATTTATATTATAGTATTTCACTAAAATTACTTCATGAAATATACAACACCACACACTGGAGACTTTAGACTATTTCTGATGAACAGTGTTGTCAAAGTGAAAAGACCAAAGATCTTCACATCTTCACAGGAAATGTCTTTTGGGGGAAAGGATTGTTCTTCTCTTTTGAAAATATTTGTGTCTTGCCATCAAATCATCCAGATTGTAAAACAGATAAATCCTTGTGACCTTTAAATCCCAAATACGCAAGGAGCCTTTGTCTGTTACAGTGTGTACCCTGAACTGACTTGGCAGGGTCAGCTGGGATCTGGGCTGGAGCTGGACTGGAAGGGTTAGACGATAGCGTGCAGCCTATTGCAAACCAATTGCCATTACATACAACTTTGCTTTTAAATGTTGAAAGATGAAAAAAGGACAATCTGAAATATGAGATGGAAGTGTGTTTTCAATAGGCAGCACTGAAACAATCACTCAAATGGGATTTAAATCAACATGGGATTTTCTATTTAATTTTATTTACTCTTCATTTATCTTCTGTATGGGACATTTAGGTGACTTCCACTGTATTATCTTTTATCAAATATTGAGGTCATTTAAATCAGAAAAAGTCACCGATAAATTTCCACTGGTGCATGACAAATGCATTTGTCCCATCTCCCAGCCCTGTGAACTGGGTCTGCTATGGGGGTTTTGGTGGCTCAGCTCTGGGCTCCACATGCTGCAGTAATCCAGGGAGGGTTAGGATAAAGCCTGGCTTCGCCTCACTCTCTGCCTCCTCCCAGATCAGATGAGATTAGGAAAGAGCTAAGGAGCTCTAGGGGGAAGGCAGGGCTGAGAAAAACTGAGGCTGAGGAGGGACAGAGCAAGGCAGGTGGGCACTCCCTGCAGGAGTAGAAAGCAGGAGAGCAGGGGGCGAGTTCACTCAAGACTGCAGGGTTTGAATATGTTGGTGCGCACAAAGGAGTATTGCTGTGGAAGAGAGTTTGGAGCCAGCTACACAAGGTGCGTAATGAAGGAGATGCACAAGATTGAATTCTCCTTTTCTTTTTCAGTCAGGTTGCTCTTGTGTCCTTCCTGGTGTGTTTGGTATAGATCCAGTGGTTAGAGTTTAGATTCCAAAACAAAACCCTGAGGCCAAGTGCTCTGGAAAAGACTGCCTGGAACAAAAGGGAAAGGGAAAGCACTCCTCTTCACTACGGCAGAAATTTGAATCCCAACAAACACAGTTGGTATTGTTGTGTAGTGGGGAATCATGTCCTCGTTGCTGGACTTGCAAGTCATGCTGGTTGGTCAGTTAACCTTGATGTGCATCACGCCCTCTTGCTGACACTCCTCGCTGTCAGGTGAAGAAGCAGCTGTCCCTCACAGGACATAGGAATTAGCTGTGACAAAGACAGCAGTGCATGGGAATTTACAGTACCAAAGTGAGGAGAAAAATGACAAATAAAGAATGAAAGGACAGCCTTAAGACTCACTGCAAGGATGATTCATCAGGTGCAACGAGGCTGGCACAGATTATTCTCCGTAGCACTGTAATCTTTAGTACAGAGCCATTTGAAAATATGGGAAAATCAATGTTTTGTGTCTAGCAAGCTGTTCTTTACCGAATTGAGTTTCTTGATATCATCCTCTGTCTTGTAAACAACCTGGATTTGGCAGCAATCTGTGACCCCGTGTTAAGTGATGCACTATTTGATTCTTGCAAATATTGTAAAGCATTTGCTGAATACATGTGTTTGTGGAGTTGTGCTGTGAGGGCTGAATAACGCTGGGATTAAATTGAATCTGTCTCTGTCTTGCTCTTTTTCAGCAAGCCATGCCAAGCTGATACTGGAGTAACAGAGCTGACTGTGCGACTGTATGTTAAGGATTGTCTGCTGAGCCCTTAACTACCTGGAGCCTACTGATATTCTTCTTCGACTTGTTTTGGAAGTTGTTTTGGCAATGGGGAGGAAGAAGATCCAGATCACCCGGATCGTGGATGAGAGAAACCGACAGGTCAGTGTCCTCCGCAAAAACATCTTGCCACTTTTCTCATAAGCTACTGGACTGTTTAACTTCCTTATCCCTCACTCAACTTTGTTAAATATCTCCTCAGTCCTCTGTATCACAACCATAAATATAAAAACATACAGTGTATTTCTGTCGTGGAAAACAACATCTAGCTGCAGTTTTGGAATTTTTTTGGTTGTTATATTTAGCTTTCATGGTATCTGACTTGTTGTTGTGTGGCCCCTGAATCCTGCGAAGAGCCCACTCTAAAATTAGGGATTCACTGCGTTTATTCCAGGATACAAAGGAACAACAGGCATGGTCGGAGTTGATATAGTTTAAAAGTATCCCTATAAATCTTCCAATAGAAACATCAAATGTAATATTTATGTGAAGTTATTAACAGGTTCAGGAACACTTTGTTAAGGGATCCCTCAAGGAACCTTCTGTGGATCCCCTATAGCTTCAATCTAAAGAGCTCCCAGAGATTCCTGCGAGCTGTTTTACTTTTGAGAGTGCAGTGGTCACAGCTGGTGGCGAGGGCAGTAATTTGGGGTTAGCTGGGTCCGAACGGCACCCTGTCATTAGCAGGGTGGGTCAGCGTTAGGGACACACAGTGGCCTTCTCTCCTCACCGTCTCCTTGCTCAGCCACACTGCTGCCCACTGGAATCCCTCTCTGTCTGTCTCCTCTATATATATCACCTCCAACAGCACAACAAATACCAGCCTGTCTGGAAGGAAGGCGCAGGCTCTGGAAATAGGGATGTGGCTGGAAAATAAATATCTGGGATGATGTTTATATTTGATGTTTGGTTGTCTTGGCCGGAGCATTTTTAGATAGACACTGCTTTAGCTGTCGGGTGTGCACTATCACTGGAGCCTGCTGTATATTTAGGCTCTTGCACTCTATTTTAGGAAGTTGGCTTGTTCTTCTTGTTTTATCTGTCAAGTGCATCAAGTGTTTTTAGCTGTTTTTCCTCTTTCTCAAACTATCACACTATTACACACTATGCAGATTATATGGTAATGACATTACTGTAGTAGAAAGATGCACCGGCGATACACCAGCTATCAGCACATATTCAAAAGAGGAACAAAAGGTAGTTTTTTGTTATCTCTTTTCAGTGAAATGTATTTGCCAGTCATGCTCAAGAAATTATGAATATAATTACTAACTGAAAAAGGAAACTGAAAAAAAAACAGCTTTTCTGCCAGCAAACATTAACTGCTCTTGGAATCACAGTGAGAACCGTGGCGTCCATTTTACCACTATCATCTAATCTAGTTACTGTAATGAGATGCAACATTTATTCGACAAGCTCTGGTGCTCCAAAATATACAGCATTGTAGTGCAAATGTTGACTTGGTTATGAATATTAATTTAATTAAATATCTAATATCGCTCCTAACTGGAACATGTGATGTTACAGGAGCTCCAACACCTGGCTGAGACATTTGCCCTCAGACATTCAAAACAAATTAAACTGGCACAGGAGACAAATAACATTATCAACCACATTGGGAAAATGTTTAGAAACTAAATCATGATATGATCATTATTCTCTCTGGCTCTGTTGATAGATAATATATATAAAGCCACAGTGCTATCAAGCATACAGAATTATAGTACATTTCCTGGGTAGAAAGCCTCCAAGAGTGGGGTGGCAGGTGGAGATTAGCTGTAAGTTACAGGCTCCACATATAACATAACAACTGAAACATGATTTGGCTTACATAACCAACACTTTACACTCATACATACATATGTCTCAGTTATCGACCTCCAGTGAGGCCTATATTGTTTGAAAATTTTAATCCACTTTCTTGGAGGAAATTGAGGATGTTCCTGTGATCAGTGAATAACCAGTGATGGTGACAAGATGTAAGGAGGTTGTTTTAATTTCATTTTGTGTTCATTTAGTGTCGGTGTGTAAGGCAAAAATATATCAGGAGTCTGTGTTTTCTACTGAGGCAGTTAATTGTATGTGAAATGCTCACAACTTACTGTGAAATCTGCCAGTCTGATTGGGAGGTTCTCTTCCCACCAACCTCCTCCAAGTTGCCTCAGGATAATTTAAACTTCCCCTCACAGTGAATGGCGACATTTGGCAGGCAGCCAGCTCAGCCTCTTTTGACAATCAACTGTGGATGGATCATATGTCTTCCTGAGAGCAGATTCCTGTGCCTGGTCCCCATGTGTCGATTTTTGTGCAATTCGGCTGGTGCAGTGCAGCTGGTGCAAGCTGTTTGGTTTCAGAGCTGAAGCCCTACTGAAAGATATGATCCATCATGGTGATGAAGAGTTGAGTGGCGTTCTGTAATGTCGCCATTCCTGAAACCTCTGTAACGGAGGGCAGAAACGAGGCTAATCAGGCTGGCAGGCTCACAATAACATTCACATGCAAATTGTCCGTTCAGTAAACTGCAGACTCTGTTTCTCTGCTCCTTTCTTGCGTTTGCCTGTGTGCCTGAGCATCGAACAGGCAACACTCCTCCCATCTTGATGCCGTCACTGATTATTCGCTGATGCGGGAATCTCAGTCGAGAAAGAACCGAGCAACGGGCACTCGCTGGAGATCCGGGCAGCGACATGTATGGTGTAGTGTTGTGGCCAGGCTGTCGGTGTGTGTTATCGTGAACCTGTTTCGTATCCGCCCGCACTGGAGGAGCTACCCGGGGAAATGCTGCTGTAATTCTGGCGTGTGATGGCACTGTTGACATCTGTCACAGAGCCGAGATGCGCGCTGCTGAAGCGATTTATTCTTCGGCTGACCTACAATGAATGACCTGTAATATGTTGTTGTCTCCAGCGCAGACCTTGTTTTGATACGGCTGAAGCCGGCCAGGTGCTGAGCTGTGACATCGCATGTTGATTGAGGCGAGCTGCATCGATGACCGACCGTCGCCAAGCCAGCGTTACGCAATGCCGAAGGCATTTGAACGCCGGCTGCCGGCTCATGTTGCATCGTACGGTAACTGAGCCAGACGATGATGGTAAAATGAACCTGCCATTCACTGTGTTCGAAGCGGTGTGTTGCTGACAGCTGTTTTCGTTCACTGAAGTTGACAGTATGTTCGCGGTTCTGGCATGACTGATACGACTGCTCTGAAGAGATGACGAACTGCAGCGTTCTCTTTTTGACGTGATAACTGGTGTCGGTGCGTCTTTCTACGTGATGGTGCCGCTGCGGTGTGACCAGTTTGAGAAGGCGGCTAAGCGCGATGCGCGAGCAGATAGGCTGGAAGGCGAGCAACTCCCAAAATAGGTGCGGGCGCCTAGTATACGGCGGGCTCGAAATGATGCGCGCCGGCGGCTTGGCGTCTGAAAAATGTCGACAATGTAACGTCGTCTGACTGTTATTTTCCGGCCGCATCCTTTCGAGGCACACCTGCTTCGCTTCGAACGAGCTGTTGTTGTTGATAACTGAAGGCTGGAGGGCGAACGAAGAGAGATTCGGTGAGGCGGCGGTGTGGCTGTTGAAGCCGCTGGCCGTCTAACGCTGACCCGCCCTGCTGTGTTTGGTGCCGTTGAACAACAACGATTACTGCCTGCGCCACCAACCAGCGATGCTGGTAAACGGCTGAAAATCTCTGGAGCTCTTTAGTGAAGCATAGAGATCACAGAAAGGTTCATGAGATCACTGACATACGGGCCTGTTGACAACGCATGCTTCTGTGGGCGTTATGGGACAACAAACTTATCGACTCCGACCATGTTCGCTGACATCACCGGAATAATGCGGTGATCGGTACAGGTGGGCTATACGCAGATGAGACACCTGACAATTTCACCGTAATAATGTAACGGCGAAATCGAAACTACGGCTGGAATGTTCACGATGGCTGGCTCACGCTGTTGTGGTTATTGACCGAAGGACTGGAAGATATTGCTGAGGACGGTGAGATGAAGTTAACGGTCGACAACATGAAAGAGGTGACGAGTGTTTTTGGGACGCTGGGACTCTCACGATCGGTGATCGGTCTTCGGCACCCCCGTGCCAAAGAACAACTTCAACAATCGGCGGGCTCAGGTGATTGAGAACTCGGCGGGCACAATCTTAACATCTGATCTTGCAGTATCGGCACGGCGTAACTGCTGAAAAACGGGGTTGGAACGGAATTCAATTGTCCAGCGTTCATAACACAACGTACATGTGTTCGGCAAATCTTACAGCTATTTTGCAGAGTCTGGTCTGGTACTGCCAAACCAGGTTGTTGGAGATGATATCAGAAGGCACTCGAATAATGGCTGACTTCGAACCTGAACGATGGAATACTCATGTTCAGATGACTCTGTGGATACGATTGGAATCTGATGACATCATTGCGCCTGATGGAATCGCGCGATGATCTTGGGCTCTGTTTGACTGATAGATTTTTCTCACTCGCTGTTTCGTGAAATTCCCGTGCGCTGCTGATGGCGCTGATGCGGCTGGTGGCGGTGGGACGCTGGCGGGCGGCGGAGGTCGGCGGGCGTCGTCGGGTTGGCGACGACCGGCGTGACTTGCGAGGATCGCTGACGGGTTGTGATTCCCGCTGCACGGCAATCTGGCTTTGTTGGGATCGAACTGCCGTGATGATTAACTTTCGCCGCGTTCGGGCGGTCTTTCGGGCGCGGCCTCGTGGGTCTGGGCTCTGACCGCTGAGGATCGCCTGCGCCGGGAGGGCCGCAAGTGACGACTGAAGAGGAGGTGTGCGTCTCGGCTCAGCTTTCTCTTCACGTATTCTTTCGCGCGCATATTCAAACCCGCAGGGTCTGATCCTTTCTCACTGCTTTCTACTCACTGCGGTCTTCTGTCTCCTCGATTCCTTTCTTTCTGTCTCGTCTGATCTGGGGAGGGGCT